>JAUKWC010063718.1:0-36335 GCA_032356245.1 Endocladia muricata | reverse complement strand
CTATAGAGGTACGAACTGATCGTACTCTGGATCTAGGTTCTCAACGACCACCTGCTTTTCAGTTTCATCATCTTCGTCGCAGTACTCGACCGAGCCCCGTGAACAAGGAACGTCCGGGTGCGACGTAACTTTTTCCATTTTATATGCCTCCAGGCTAAAGTCACGGTCCAGTCTATCAATAACCTATTACGTGTGCATGCGCCATCCGCCGCAAAAGCCAATTTCAAGGACAGTACGGGTGTCTTGCAGGGTGAATGTTCAGAGTGACCTTGATAAAGCACCCGGGCACTCAGACTACGTCATTCATTGTGATTAGGAGCGGTCTGACGTAAGTTTCATCCTGCTCTTACTACTGCTTGTTACCCTTTATGCCTACTGTCAGACTGAATGCAGATATAGAGTGATAGTCTGGAGGCCGAAAAAGGGAAGCGACGCATAAAGCATATGGGAAAGAGCGTGATTATCTTCAAAGTGGTATTATGGTACGGACTGTTTCAGCCAGGGGATAGCCGAGAAATAATGTTCAGAAATGAAGAGTCACGGATGGGAACCACTTCTGATGCCAGTTTTCCATTGCAGTTGATATGGATGCCGAGAGCAGCAATTCATGAACTCCATGTCGTCGCCGGAGCAAATTGTTCCATTCCTCATTAGCGTTCCAATCGTGAAACCCTGCCTAGCCCACATGAAAACATGCGTCCCAACAATACTACGTGGATTCGAAAGCAATAGGGCCTGCATCAGTATGTGCGTGAGAACCTCTATTCTCAGACTCATTCTTCTTGTGGTCGGTAGACGGTATAAAGCTATGTTGACTACCAATGCCGGTCGGGGTTTTCTACCCCCAGCGGAGGTGCGAGCTCGCAGATGGTCCCAGCTGCCTCCGAGGAAAAGTACGGATTACTAGCGGCCCGGTCAGAGAAGAGCGGGGGCCTAACATGAATGAAAAGGAAGGCGAAGCGAACTTCGGATGGTCACGGTCGTAGTCTGATCTCGTGAAGGTCCTGCTTATGTATGATGTGTCGAAGTATAATCGAGTACTACTGTGGATATCGTGACCATGCTGCCAGAGGATGCAAACTTGTCTCGAAGAAAGGACATGGCGCAAATAGCTGGCACGTTGATCGAAATGTGTTCGGAATTGTTGGTACTGGACCTAGCTCCAGCTATCTATACTTAATATCGTAGTTCCAGTACGGACTGAATTTACCGTCGGTATACACATCAGAATTAAAAGTCAATGTAGCCTCATGCGACTTCCCACATGCACCCCCACGCTTTAGAAATCAGGACGGTGGCCCAATAACTGCGCCGTAGCGAATACTTATGTTGAAGCACCGAGACCTGTCAACTTTTTCAGGATGATTTCGCGGCTACTGCGTGGTCATTTGCGTGTTTCCTGACCCATTCCCGTTATGGATGCCTACGCAGGTGGCTGGCTAGCTATTGAGATCCGTTGTGATGATGGACATTCAATGCACAGCTCGGTTGGGTTATTCGCGCGGGTACTTTCGTTCAGCCCGACTCGGTCCTCAGCGAATAGGCTCTCCTCGGAAGATACGCAGACCAAGCCTTCGTGATGACGGGAATGTCTTGTTAGCTAATGTGTAGTGTTGTTTAGGAGTATGTCGCCTTGTGGTTCTCGATAAAATGCCTCGCCTTTGAGCAAGCTGAGACTCGTGAGTGGCTCTACAGCTGCGTCTTATGCGTGCGGTTAAACACGGGTTGGGAATTGTATGGGAATTTGACGGTCTTGCAGCTTCTTTCGGCTCTGGTATGTGGGGCTATCCCAAGTGAGATAAAGCGTGCTGAGATCCAGAATCGTCCGCCGAACAGCAACAAGGTTGCAGATCAAACAGTTTGATGGACGCGCGCAAGGGCGGGACGCTCTGGCGGAACACTTTGTAGCGTGGTGACTTTCGTTTTCGGCAAGAAGGCCTCCTTGGATTTCTCGTCAACGAACGTACGCTTCGAGCGGAAGGCGCGTTACCTTTTGGGGATGTCGCGTCCATGCAGCAGTTACAGAGCAGAACACACACTTCGAAGCAGTGGTCGTCGCGGTACATAATGGTGTTCTCATAATGGGCATCCATTTGAGTCCGGAAAGGGTCTTCGGCCGGCTTGGGACCGACAGCGCCGCTTCGATGGCTTCGTATTGGGCGGGAGCATCTATCGCGTTAGTGCACGGCGATGCTTATATTCCAGGCGCTAAATCTGGCGTCGCCAACTCCATGGTCTGTGTACGATACATGTTCTCTGAGATGCGTGCCGCGTATTCGTAAGCGAAAGGCCTTGCATCTGAATACAGCGGTGCCCCTTGTCGATGATATCAGCGATCGCGAATTTAAGTACCTCTCGGGAGTGATTGATTAGGTGAGCCCGAGTATCTGTCACGGCCAATGAGCTTGTCGTACGCGCCTTGTGTCGAACCTGTGCCCAAATGGATTATACGCCTTTGGCGACTGTCTGTACTATAGTCCTCGGAATCACCCAAACATCGCCCAGGCCAAAAAGAATTGTTTGTGTATGATCTCGGGTGCAACACTGAGGGGAGAGTAGGTGCGTCATATGACGAACGAAGATTCGGACAATGCCGATGTGGTTATAGCTGCCTCTGGGGTCAAGATTGATGGAACAGCATCGGTTGATCTTGGGGAGAGCGCTGCCGAAGGCCGTGGTCCCTGAACGCACTGCTCCGAGACCGAAGCATATTCTAAGGGCCACTTGATAGCAGGGACAGTAGAAATAAGCGAGCTCGAGCTTCTACTGACTGATGGAAAGTACTCAGGTGCCTGAAAACTGTTACTGGATGCTCGTTTTGATGTAAAGGGATGCAAATCAACAATCGCGGAGCATAAGGCGCAGCGGCGCGAGTTCCATACAAGCAGTTCGGTGTCGCGGGGACCGGATAGCATCAAAATGCCCAGCGGTCATTCGAAGTGGTCCATCTTCTAGAGACGTACTGGGAATCTCCACGGTAAAGTCCTATTACCTAATTTGCCCCAGGCACGTGAAGAGGTTGCGTTTACTCGGTGAGCCACTAATCAATTCGACCTCTTATCTCCGTGCCCAAGTGACACGAGTAATATTGCAACTTGGGCCGATAGGCCATGATACGTAGGAGGTGTGCCTCGATCGGGGCGTAGCTTGGACGCGGAAAACATTTCTATCAGCCAGGTGCATCGCTCGCGTTGACTGGAAGTTAGCGGTCGAGCAGGACGACAAGGCCATTGTTTTTAGTCATATCTCTGGCAGTGCCCCGAATCCTGTCACGCGTAGCGTTTTCGGCGTACTTCCAGAATCTTGTTGCCTATTAAAGGCCATCTCTGGGAGCACAAAGCGTGGATGTGGTAAGAATTCAGCGGGTTTTTCGGTCTCTTCGAAGGTATGGGAGGGAGCTCTATGTTGCAAACCATTGGATACTGGTTCGGCAGAGAGTAGTAGGGCAGTTCATGCGATCCAGCCTATTTCGTAGCCACAGAGGCAAACACAGCTCCGTTGCGCCTGTTCTGAAGATCGTGAACGATGGATGGCACAATTGAGTGGGGGGGAGGGCCTGTCGGCATGTCAGCATAAACCGAGAGTTGTGTATCAAGAAAATAAGGCATTTTGCGACGACAAAGCGTGGTAGTAATCCTACAATAGCTGTAACAGTCGCTTTGGCATAGGCGGATACCGGCGACAGCTGTTTGTGATCTCGACCTATCTGTTTTCAACCGTATGGTGGCAGAGTCACTACCGCTCTGGCGTCGCACTCCGCAACTATACACCGTCTGGAGCAGGTTTTTGGTCCCTTGTTTTCGAAACGCCTATATTAGTAACATAGGCTCGCGCGTCGCTCGCGTATATCACGTTTCCGGAAACATTTCAGTAGAAGTTTTCGTACGCGCTGCTCGTGGTCCCTCTCCTTTGTGCCACGCTTGGTGCATGGTTATGGATGTATCAGATCCAGGAGCTCCCCAGCTCCTGGTCAGAGTTGAACGCTTCCGGATTCTTTTATACTTTGGGCGCCTAGCTACCGTCCAGCCATGCAGAGTTTCTGGTCTTGTGATGAGAGTAAGACGCAAAGCGCTCGAAACTTTACAATGATCACAGATTTTTTGTGATCGTCGTCACGGCATTTCGAGTGCTTGGTTTCACAATCTTGTGGGTCGGTGCGATTGCTTGCGTATATTTCCAGTTAGATACATGCTATCGATCGGCGGTCACAGTCACGTTCCGGCGTCGGTCCATGGCGTGGCGCGTGGGCCTATGCGTTCGAAGTTGAGATTGACTGGCTCAGCACATTGTGCGTGCTACTCTGGGCGTAGTAGACTTTCTCCGACGGCACTTTCCTCTGCATTGTTGTTTGTTGCACGGCGCACTGTGTGACTAAATATTGGTTCCCGATTGGGGTGTATCAGGGGGGCGTGGCGCCCATTTCTCCGCACCGTCTTTCGTCTACTGCAGGCACCCTGCGCTGTCGGCTGTAGCGATATCTCAGTCACCACTTTGGATCGTGCGTAGTGCCTCTCGCCTGGTTCGCCGAGTGGGTACATACACGCCGCACGAAATCTAAGGACCATAAGGTGGTATGACGAGCGGCCTCAGATCCGACCCACCTGAGCTTCTTTGAGTAGCGAGGAGCACGGAATATTCTTCTGCTCCATATCCTATGCGGTTGCGCTCCTTGACGAATGCCTGCTGAAGTCTCGGGCGTACTCATTGGGTGAGTATGAATATTGACGCCACTTGACGAGTAGCTGACTCCGCTTATCGCGGCCATGGGCTGCGATCTTCTCGACCACATATTTTTGAAGAACTACCATACCTTCCGAAGCGAATATTCTCTCTCTTGTTGACAGTGCGAGTGCCTCACTAGTGAGGGCGTATGCATCGAGTCGATCTCGACTTGGACGAGGCTCCGTGCGGACCAGTACGATGGGGGTGTCGAGTACTCCATACTGTACGGGTCTCGTCCTCGAGAGACATCTGGAGGGAAACAACTATAAGCACGCGAGCATTTACGCCACTAGGAGTAGTGCTACGTTTCGTACGATAGAGATCAGCCTAGGATCCGTAATGATTCACTGTACACTATATGGCTGCGAGACGGGTCTGCGTGCAGGCTAGGTGCGTGTACCCAACCCCGGTGATGCGTTGACATTGCGCGCTCGTCTCTGGGGCCCTTTGACTTGACATGTCCAGCGAGTGTACCACGAGACTGACATGATAGCGTGACACACGCTAACGCTTTCGTCCGTCTCAGGCGGCTTCAGTAGTCCCATTGCAGCAGATCAACCGGAACGAGCGACTTTCAACATGCGATAGCCTATGCTTCGACTAAACCAAGGGGTCAAAGATTTTTCCCGCAGGATACCGAGAGATCCTACTTGGATGGATGGTACATCCCGCCTAAGGTCGTCGCAAACAATGCATTCATGCTGGCTCGTTCCTTTCGACGTGGGCGTTTGTACGGGGGACATAATCGATTGAAATCATCACTTCCATTTAGTGACTCAACGGCCAGCTAAGCCCCACACTTCGTGGGCGTTGAGTACTTCCAAGGCAAAACCTCGTCGAAACTCTGCAGGCACAGGCGCAACAGGTGCGAGTGTGGAAGTTCTGAGGACTCTCTGTCGTTGCTACATGTAGGAACATTGCCGAACAGGTCTCAATCCTTTTCGGCATTCTACAACGTCGTGATGTTGCCCCGCAAGAATCAGCCTGTTTCATCGTTCACCCTGGGTATTGCAGTCCGAATGACACGTAGTCGTGGGGAGGCTCTCATGATTAGGTATCTAGCACGTCTACGCGGAGAACTTCGCGGTGAACTGGATTCCGTTATCTGCCATTTATTACCCTGGTGGTTCGTACACGAAGTCCGAGTCGGTCATCAGCGCCATTTCAAGTATTACTCACGAGAAGCAGCCACATACGAGAAATAGCAGACCGTCGACATCGGCGGCCAGTAGAGGCCTTCGCGAGGTAAACAAGTATAGACGTCGCCCCCGGAGCTGTTTCTTGAGCTTTTCGCAGCAACCAAGCCGTCAGGACATGGCAATGAGTATCTCAAGCACCGCAACTTGTTCCTAGCCCGAGATTATTCGACGAAAAGTCTCTTCGCACTGTAGCAGGAAAGCATTTCTCTCGCCGCTATGTACATGGACGCACTGCGTGTGATAGGATGTTTAGACAGTGGGCTGTAGAGGCGACTCTTAATGTCAGACCGAGAAAAGGGTAGGATCGTGCCACCTGCGTGTGGGGGCTTCGTTGAAGGCGTATAATTCTTCTTTCACCGAACAGTAATGAGAGTTTGTCTCGATGTGCGCGATAGAGTCGTGTAATGCAACGCACGAGAAGTTCTCTTCTACTGGATGAGTAGTTTCACAGGCCTGGTTTAGTCATGACAGCGCACTGCCTTTAGTTATGACGGCTCGCGTCTCATATTTCACACCGAGCTCATACTCGGCGACAAGACGTCTCCACCTGATGAAACAACCCGAGTGGTACACGATCTCTACTACCCATGCTAACGAGGCATGATCAGTAGGGACCGTGAAATTTGCACCGTGAAGGGAGAGGCGCAGTAAGGTCCCCGATGACACTACTGCTACCCACTCCTTCTCGGGTACTGATCAATTCTTTTGCGCGCGTTTTTGCGAGCGCCAGAGGTTCCATACGGGTGGGAAATTGGCAGCATTGCGGGACGCGAGTAGTGCCATGTACACAGAATCATTACTCCCGGCCGTATCCGCTGAAAGCGCTGAGTCGACAGTGAACGACCAGAAAACGAAGGGTGCACGAACTGCCGCATGGTCTTCTATGAATGCTTGGCAGACGTACGTACCACAGAACTGGCCAGAGTTTCAGACCTGTGCTTTCTCTAATCGCGCATTCAAAGGCGCCGCCAGGTTATCGTAGGTTGCCACTAGCCTCTTGCACACACTGTACCGTCAGAGGAAGAACTGAAACTCTGCCTGTAGTTTTGCAGGTCGCGTCTGCATGAGTACTGGGGCGTGTGTTGTGTAGAGTACAAGTGTTGCACGTTGGACACCGTGGCCTTGGCAGAGATCTATGGCCATGATAATGGATCATTTCTTGAATTCGAAGAACATGCGCGCCATCTCCAGAAAGCCCTAGACTCATCCGAAAATCCTCAAGTGGCCCTCAGAGTACTTCTTGAAGTTGACATCGACATCGAGCTGTACCTCACACAAAGGCCGCTGAAGTCCTGTAAGTATAGCATTGTCAGTCATTGAGAATGCCGACGGCGGATTTTTATGTCCCGACAGCATGCGCTTGTACCTCAGCAGGCCCGATTCCCATAAGAAAGTGTTTTGATCCCAATTCTGTACGGCGACGTGTATTTTTCAGTTGTCGGAGTTACAGTCAGGTGTCATAAACATTGTTTGGGCTCGTCGAGAATCGACACACTCGTCCATATGACGTAGTGCGTTGTTTGGACGTATCGCGACAGCGTTGTCATGAATACAGTCTACACAAAAGCGCATGGAGCTGTCCGACTTGCGAATGACTACATCGAGCCATGCTCTTGTCGATTGTCGCGGTCTGATTTTTCCGTCGCGGAGCATCATGCCGACCATTGTTTCGCTTCCCTGCGTAAAGGATCGAACCCGCTTTGCAGTGTACTGAGAAAGTCGATATAGTTCTGGTAACATCTGCCATCTCCTCCCCATGTACATTGCTCGTGTCAAGATCCTCGTCCCACAGAGCAGAGTATGTGGGCTGGATACTTGGAAGCGGTTCGCGATGATGACGATCCGGGTGGTCTACATTTACTTAGTTCACCAGAATCGTAGCCTCGATAGTTTTTTACGGCGTGACTCATGCGTGTTTAGTCATCTGTGGAGAAGACCATGAATCACCACGTAGGATGGACCATGATAAGTGTGGTAACAATGCCAGGGCCTGGGCCCAGTTCCTTCTCGTGAATACATTGAGCATCCTCGCCGAGTATATGTACAGGCTCGCTGGAGGTACGGTGGGCAAGATACATCGCTACAACTTGGTTCTTTACGACCTGCCGTGGTTCATCGCACGTATGGACGATCACGATACAGATGCGACCTTCCAGGTATATCACCGCTGCGACTTTGATTTCTAAGCATAGCTGCGTCTTGTCGAAACATCAGACTAGGTACATCACGGTAAGTCCATGACAAGCTAAGGTCACTACAAATCAGGTCTGGGACCCGACAGGAACAGTGACAGCCTTCGCAGACTCCAGCTTAGGTTGAATATTTCCTTTCATTGTACTGTAGCGTATATGTCGTGGAACGGACGGAGCTTTTGGCCCACACATGTGAGGTCGTTGGGTGGTGGCAATCACGAATCTGCCGGAGAGCTTAATGACCTTTGACATGGTTTTTATAGCTTCGACAAAATGGACGCAAACATCGAAACTAAAGCCCGTATCAATGTCGATATTGAAGAGTGGAGCAAATGTCAATTTTTGTCGCGTCTCGTGTGGACGTTCAGTCTCACCACAAAACGTGGGCATGTGCCAGCGTATAGGACACAAAAATGACGCTTTAGGCGGCTGCCACTCGCAAATCGGCAGGGATGAGCCTTTGGCATCCCCCCGCGAGACACGAGAACCCGAGGTAGATGCTTTCCGTCAATACAACGTAGCCAGAGGTGCCAGGAGTGCATGTCGCTAGCGCCTCTCATCATGTCGCTGCTGTCGTTGCAGAATGTTTTGGATATGAACCCCTGCATGTCGCTACACTCAGTTGGTGAAGAAGATTGGTGGGTCTCAGGGACTGGTAACGTTTGCATCGGCACCTCGCTGACCTCGGGGCCCCCCCTCGCTACTCTTTCGCCTTGAGGTTATAGCGTGGGGATGGGGCTGTATGGTCTGCCTGTGACTAGTCTAGGTTCCGAGATGGAGATACTGGCGTGCTCGGGGCCCTTTTCTTCGCTGCTGCTTTTTCCCAGGCCTGTGCTGGAAAGGGCACCAACACATCGTCCCCGTCTAGTACAGGCCTCTAGTTTTCTATTCCTGTGCACAGAGCCGGTATCCGGAGAATAAAGTCGTGCAACATTTGCCCGTGCTCGTGATATTCGTCGACAATGAGATACGAGGAGTATCCGCATACATTTATCGTGTGAGCGGCCTCATATTCCCCTGGAAACTACCCTGAGATTTTCTGCTTTTTTCCTGCAGAACCCAGGTTCAAGTGGTCCTGCGATCAGCGGAACGGATATGATCAGGGGCATTATACTGCGTTTGGTTGCTTGAAATCGCGAAAATAGCCTTGACCTCGTGACCATCAGGCGTAAACCGGCTCCGCACTATTCCGTCGACGACAAGTGCATACATGTTTTATGTTCAGACCGGACTAGACATATCGATGTACGTCGACGGGCTATGTCGCATCGGCACCTTGTGCTCGCGAAGGAAAATGTACGAAAGTCCGTGTGGTAGTAGATTACCTTCCCTGGTTGAATTCGCACCAGCTCTGTTCTCTTCGCATGTTTTGCACGAACGTTTACAACGATGCCTTTGATGCCGGCGAGCTGCCCCTGTTTGGAGAAAATCAATCAGTAACTTTATTCTCGGGACCTGGCGACGAGGATTTCCCTATCTGTTTCGAGCCCATCCATGAATATTGCATATAGGTCGTTGTCCAAACAAACATTCTCGCCACAGGACATATTCTCGTCTACATAGGTGCAGAGCTCTAGGTAGTATCCCGGCTGGCTTGTAATGGATATCGCGTAAATAAAGAACAGCTTGCTGCATCGCATGAGGAGCTGCATAGAAACGCTGGATGAACTGCACTCCTTGGGGATCATATGCCTTACCCCCTAACCCTCGCGACAATGACCTCGGAATGAACCCGAACTATCCGTAAAAACTCTCTCCAGGAGTTTTCGCACATTCATCGAAGTCTGGGCTGCGCTCATCCCGTCCAAGTGCACTACCTGGACGAAAATATTGAGGATTTTGAATACCCGCCTATGGGGTGTCCAATTACAAAATCGCTTCAACAGCATCAAGTCAATTTCTCGCGTGTGAGCTGCGGTATTTTTTGTTGATCCAGACGCGCATCTGTTGAACTCATCAGCCCAGCGACTAGAGCAGTACGGCGTTCCATGGTCCGGGAGGGATAGGTCAGACCCCGCGCATTGCGCGTGGAGAATGACAGTCTCTTTCTCGCGATAGCCATGTGAGTTGAAAGGGTACGCGCGCGTCGCATCGATCTCGACGAATAGGGAGGTCTGCCCAACGACTCACATCTACTGCACTCTACAGAGTTTCGTGACTTTACTGAGCCGGGCTTGCCTCCTTCGTTGCGACTACTACGAGCACTCAACCAGCAGGCGGCAGAAGTCTCGCCATCGGGCGAGTCTAATTCAACTTACTCGCGTTTCCGCGGTGGGTTTTTCGAGCGTGTGGAGAGTCCGACTAGCCCACTATATTTTCCAGAAAACGACGGTCTACGACTTGTAGCTTCCCGGACGACAGTGGTTGTTTTGAGAGCAGTATTTCTAGTCTGATACTTCCACCCCGTGGGTATCCAAGTCTATAAATATTAACATCGAATACCTCTGTATTGGATTTTCGAGTCTGCTCATAGGAGCTCAGTTACTACGCTCTGTGCAAGTTCTCGATGCGGTTGCTTTGTTCGCCGTACTACAAGATGTGGACATTTGGCCCTAGATTCACTGCACTGTGTCTAGACTCTTTCCCACTTCCACTGTAGTACGGCTTGGCATCACACTTAGCGGAAGTAAACCAGAGGCTCAGTGTGTATCTTCATGTGGGGTTCAGTTGTACTTGTTTTTCGTACTGCAACATATACAATACCTGTACAGTATTAGGATGGACGTTCGATATCGTCTCTCCGCTGCAGCAGGATTTCCAGTCTCCTCTCTCATCATCCTGCTCCGAAGACCAATGCTCTCTATGTCACATCTCACGCCCAAGGTTTGCCACTCTCCAACCACACCAAACTCCACCCGACCTTCGATCCAGGGTGCATGACCATGCCTAACCATCGAGCCCAGTCCGTCACCCCATGTTCCTACCACTCCCTTCATGGCCTGCGTAGCGTCGCACGTCATATATCTTGCGAATTGCTAACGACATCACATAACCTACCCAACCTCCATTCTAGTCTCTGAAAATCTTCCCCACAGGCACTCACAGTCCCCCACTGTTTCGAACTCCCACAACCTAAACTCTCTGTTTCTAACAACCCAAACTCCCCACATCGCATCACCCCCCACATACCCGCCCCTTCTTCAACCACTCCACTTACACTTCCCAACTTCTGTTCAGATCTGGCAATCTCGCGCGACAAAGTGGTGCTTCTTTCGTCCGCATCCGGTCGACTTGCAAGCAATAATAACCCGTCTCCGGGCATTTTTTGTTTACATCAGAGTACGAAAACAAATACGGAAACTATAGTCCTGCGTGGCTGTCGGTTACACAGAGCCTGGGGTAGTTTGCAGCGTTTCATGGTCTCGCCCGCAAACCCCCGAGGTACCCCACACCGTACGAAACTATGAGTTTTTTTCGTTGACTGATACTACGCTATAAAAACGTTTTGAGTCTCACCTCTCGGTGATGTAGCAGTTAGTAAATACATGATACTCTCCTTTCTCGACAGCCAACATTATGAGCATCTCGCACGGTGGGCTCATAGTCGTTGGTGAGCTCTTCGTCGTGCACGAATCCTAGCACAGGTGTGGTACACGCTGCAGTGCTTACGAGCGGGGATGTCGTCTTGTACTCTGCAGGAACCGGACCGCATCTCCTGCTGGAGATGAGATCATAGCTATTTGCACTCGCGCTCGTGGCACGAGCCTTTCGTTTCTCTGCCCGTGACGTACGTGTGCAATATGCGCTGCTAGCATCGGCGCACTTATTTTCAACTGTACTAGCGGCGGCGTCTTGTCTTAACAAAGCAATCAGCGAAGCTATGTACTGCTTATCGGGAAGTTTTGCGTGGCACTCAGTCTCCGCGCAGCTTTAAGGGCGAACTTCCTTCTCATGAAGATGCAGCGCCCTCCCCGTCTATCCTCCAGTTTTCACTAACCCGGATTTCGCAATGACAGCGAGTGGAACCGACATCACCGTACAATACATCTCGGATTCTTCGGCGGAGGTGGAGAGGACTGCTGGCCTGTGCAAGATTAGCGGCTTCACTTCTGTACGTAGGGACTCCGACTTTTCGCGCGAGCGCAGCGAAAACCACGTACGATCTTTGACGGAGCGCAGATATTTCGTACCCACTCTCGTCGAGAATATATATATCACCATCGGGGCATCTTCGGAGCTAGTTTATTCGGCTGTAGCGACATGTCTGTCTGAGGAGCCTATTTCCAGGAGCCTGTCTAGGTCAGACGAAAGAAGAAAGCGCAACGTAACGCCGCGTCGTGCCGTTAGCAAACTTATTGTGATCGTTTGCGAATGGCTATTTATATCGTAGAGCATCAGCGGCAGACTCACTTGCGTTGCAAACTCTGTGAATACCATAAGAAAGACGTAAAAAAGAATTGTAGGATGCGTACGGGCCTATCTGGAGAAACTAGCCACTAGTATTCACAACAGAGCCCTCGATACTTATCAGACATAAGAAGTGGCAGACTGCACGAATTTTGTTCATTTTGGTCGATCTAATCACTGCCAGAAAATCAGTCCGGTAATCTGACCGTGAGGCTGAAGGGTAGCGTTTGTGCCCCTTGCAATGCAGGTACGGAGTAGATCCTGCACGGGGCATCATTCTGTCACTAATGGACCGTGAGTGGACGAACGCATACATTAGTAGCTACTTATGTTACAACTAAGCCTTTCCAATTTTACCAAAATGCTGACGCCTAGAGCTGGGTAGGCTTCATATGTTGCTGGCATCGTTTCTATCTCCGCTGTACAGCTCCCTGTACTTCTAATGACAAAGGGGTCCTAGACGCCAACCTTTCACAGCACGTTTCCTATTGGAAGGTTATGACTGAATCGCACAGGGCAAATCTTAAAGACTTTTTGTGCTAGAAAAGTCCCAGACGTATCGTGGGAGACTAAGATCAAATTCTACCGGCAGTCTCGCCGAAAACAAGGTCCTAGACGTATCTGGTCTTGGTTCCACGACTAATCAACTTCTGCGGTGCGGCCGATATCAATATACACAGCGCCCCCGACCAGCTTATGTCCGATTTCCTGCCCATGTGCTTATTCAAAACTTTGTCTGCAAGCCAATGCTAATGTAACCATGTACCTTCACATGTGAAGATGACCACCGGTCTCATGAACTCCAAATATTGTAGGACGTGGCAGTTATTTGCGATAAAGCATTGTAAGAAGTTGGAGCAGGAATTGTTGTGAAAGAGAGGTTGCAAATGTGTACTTCACGGAGCTCAAAAGTAAGGAATATGAAAGATGGGTGCCATGCCACGATTGGAAAGGAGAGTGACTTGCCCATGTACAAAGGCGTTGGGAAAAGGATATGCGATTCTGAATCTGGGCGCAAAAACCACTCAGCTCACATATAGTCCAATGAGCAGATTCTGGGTTCTCTCGAAAGCGGGAATCAAACGGTCTTCGACACAACTTCTATCTGAACGTAAGGAAGTACACTTCTCCTATCTTTCATTGATGTCAACTGACGTTTCATTATACCTTACCACCTCGTCTGACCTTTGTGAGACCTGGCTGGCAGAACCAAGATGCCCCTGCCATTCTGCAATGGCAATTAGAGGAATCGTGCAGCAAAAGACGAGTGAAGTATTGTCATGCCGAGCGACGCAGTACCAGATGTATGGATTTCCACGCGCAGTGTTACCCAATCACGGTGTGATGCATCAAGGAGGCTCTGGTCCAAGAGCGTATCGCAAAAGGCAGCGCCACTACATCTCAGCCCTCCGGCACTATCAATCGTCTCCTTTTGCGTACGAATTCGTTGGTGTATATGGAAACGGGTGTGGATGTCTACCGGGTCCAGAACAGGATCTTAGTACACGCGTGGTTTCATACATATCTTGTGGTTCCTAGTCCAGTAGTACTAAACTCAGATGTCCAGCAAGTGCATTTGTAGGTTTAGAATCACTACACGTCTTAGTCCACTTCGTGGACGTCCAATTCTGGTAGTTCTACATTCAGACTTGCAGCAGGTGCAAGTGTGTAGTATTGCTACATGCAGATGTCCACTTGGTGGAGGTCCTAGGATTCTAGTACCAGCCGATAACCCGACGCCTGTTGCAGTCCTTCGTGCAGTCATACTGCGCGGTGTGCTGCTATATGTGAAAAAGCATCCCTACTTGCACTGCAGTACAACTACAATTCCTGCGTGTTCAAACGCACCAGTCATGCGAATCGAATCCATTTGATGCACATAAGAAGTCTCTTACCAGCGTTGTACGTCCGGTCTACTCTCACTGTAGTTCCGTACTGCAACGTATGTACCCCTTATGGAATATGTGGGTGGTCTTACCTCACCATTGTCACGGCGTTCTCCTAACTCCAATCTGATTCCCTCTCCTTGTACTCCAGCGATCTATGTTCCGAGGACGACATCCCATTTCCTGTCCCTTATCACTGTCCGAGCATCGCATGCACCCTGGATATTCTTCATTCCAGTTTATGCCCCCGCATCGTAACACTGCACCCGCTTTCCGACTCTCTTCAGCCCAACCTATGGATATGACGTACATCACGTTGTATAGCCGATGGACTCACACATTTCAACTAAGCCACACACCCTGCACACCCTCCATTTGAGTTTGTACCACCACATCCCACTATTGTCTACACTCGCTTACCCTCTTCGTCTGCAATAACCCGCTCACCGGGCATCCTATGTACACACCACAAGTTTAGCAAGGCGTCACCTATGCACCGTATCTCGCCAATTCTCCATTCCGGCTTGCATAGCCACGCCCATCAATCTCCCTTGCTCCTTATCCTCTTCATCTTGAACAGGCATAACATCCCGCATGGCGTCGTAGACATCATTCCTTGCCACTATTCAATGACGCCGCATCTCCCACCCACCCCCTCCTATAGTCCTTATCATCGAACGTCCTCATCATTATCACTCCCTCATCGTTTCCACCGAATATGTCCTACATTCCGCGCACCGTACCGCGAGCTGTATGTAATGCTACTCACCAAATTCATCACCCATTCTTGCCAGCTCCCCTTCCAATTCCTCTCACCAAACACTAGTATCACCTTCGCTCTTTCACCCTCTCCACCTCCGACGGCGCGCACTCCACGCATCGCATCGCGCGTCCCATGGTTTGCAGCTTCTCAACCAGTCCATGCACCCTGCGTAACCTCCCCGTGGATCCAGTAATCACACCCGACTGAGGAGGCTGTGCGTCACGTGCAAAATCTACATTCTCGCGCAAACACCACATGAAACTCGTCTCGTTCACGAATACACGCCGGAATATCACGAGAAAGAAACCCAAGCTTGCTCGGTCACTTTTGGAGACCTCATGATACCTTTGCGAGGCCGGGAAGGTATGGTCTCGCCCCGCTGCAGTTCAAATAAGACTTATGAATGTTTCTTACGCTTCGCAGTTTTGAGACCGTATCTTGCTATTACCCTGCACTGTAGAATAGTTTGAGAATCATTCAACTACGAGTATTACAATGTGACTGCATTACAGTTCCGACGTCAACTTGCAGTACCCGTCAGCGAATTTATGATACTCTCCTTTCGCCACAACCAATAGATTGGGCGTATGTCGAATAGTTGACCCGTCTTCCGCCAGGAGCACTTCCGTGTGCGTGAAAATCACGCTAGGTTCTGTGCGCACGACGGTGCCCACGAGTTAAGCTATTGACTTGTACTTAGTATATACGCGACAATAGGTCGGCCTGTGCGAAATGTCGTAGCTCTTCGTAGTCGCACTTCTTCCGCCAACTACACTCGCACTACCGCCAAGTCGACGGGTAGATGTAGTTATACTAGACTTCGAACTGCGCTTGTCGAAATTATTGGACTAGTAATACTAGGTGATGTACTACGGCCTGTGCAGGTCCAGGATCAGGTTGAGCTGCGCCGCGTACTGCGACTTGTGAACGTCCATACCTAGTCGTACTGCACTTCACCTGTACATTTTGCAGTCCAAAATCTGGTACTGATGCGCATCTCACCTAGTGGAACAAAAGAAAACAGTCATGGCGAGCAGTCAACGTCTGGTCTAGTCCTACCACGTTTCCGTGGTGCTACAGGAACAGTCCTTGAACAGTATTTCGACGGAACTACGTTTTCACCGTCATGCCCCATCACCATCCCCTCTCCCTCGCACTCTGCACCTCCAATGACCCACATTCTCTGCATTGCATGGCATACCATATGTCCCGCCACTTTTCAACGACGCGACTCATCCCACCCAACTTTCCTTCCAGTTTGCAAACCGCCTTTCACTATCGGCAGCATTCTCTCATCCTCTCTACCTTCAACAGTCTACGCTCCGCGCATCGCATCGCATACCACACGTCCCGCCACTCTTCAAGGATGCCTCCCATCCCACCCACCATCCCTTCGAGCTTGTACGCCGCACTCCAACACTAGCACTCCCTCACCGTCTCCACCTCCAAGAGCCCGCACTCCCCGCACCGCATCCGATGTCGAACTTCAAGCCACTCTTTCAGAACGCCTCCCATCCGATCTACCGTCATTTCGACTCCATGTAGCACACAAACCGCGGTACTACACGAACATCTCGTGTCGGAATGACACTGAGGTAAGCATCCCATGGCATACCGAAACATCGAGTACGGGTGGAAGGTCTGCTAGGGTACTGGACCCTATAGAAATCCGCATGCATTCCCGGAAGCACAGACGTCTGTGCGAATGTCTAACAGTCCTCGCCAGCTAGTCCTCCGACATTCGCAGGGCGAGGGATATCATCGAGACTCGTTCAGGCACGAGAACTAGCCAATCCTGCAATCGTCGCCACGTAATCTCATGTCTTCTCATTTTGCCGGCCCCACGTACACCGTGTACCACCCAGTTCACCGTCCATTTTCATACAAAAGCAGGCACCTCAGAGGCCGCTACCGCTGCTCATACATGGGTGAGCATGCGGGCTCGAGAACAATCCGGCACCGCACAAGCGCAACAAACCCCCGCCCCCTTGTCCGTACGGAGGTCGCTATGATATCGCCACGGTAAGGAAACCTGCACATCTCCCATCTTCGACTAGCTCTGATTACTCACAGGAAAAGCGTCCGCCCAGAGCAGTGGGAAGCATTTCGGATCTATACGCATTCGTCTCCTTCCTGGAGTGAAGACAATCGTAGTTGCCATTCAGAGAGAGTTGGAAGTTCCCACCGTACACTCCAAGTTCTTCACTACCGATAAAGGCAGTTGTGCTACCGTACCCTGCACGAATGAAAGAGTCCGTGGCATGTTGGAGGTCAAACGCCATAAGTACGTTGAGACGGTCATCCCTTGCATCGTAGTTGCGCTAAGTGGTTAGACATTCAAATACCCAGCTCGATAGAGGGACTAAAAAAGCACTACAGCGTCGCCGAGGGTCACAATCTAGATGCGTGTGTCAATAACTGTGCGACCTTCAAGCTCCGAATCGTTTGGGACCACAATGCGAGCAGGCTCAACACCCTTAGGTTGCGCCATTTTCCCCTCCTTCTAAATGATACCCACGATTATGGGGGCTTATGTCATCTACGTGGTAGCCTTCATGAACATGCTTCCCTTCCCTTAAAGAGAAAGTACCGCCGCATCTCAGTGTAGAGGGCAACAGCCGTGGACGAAATCATCCATAGAATGTAGCATTTCGGACACATTGGGGCCCCTCGAACTCAATTTGTCTCCGCCTTTCAGTCGCAGTGCGGCACAGCCCCGCGCAGAAACGTAGTCGACGGGCACAGGGCGCGATTTTTCAAGCTGTGAGACTGTCCCTCCTCATATTCGCTTGGTTGAGAACCCACGCCATACCTCCATTCGGAAACGTGGAAGGACGCTGCATCGCAGCGATCATCCCATCACTCCGCCCAGTAGCCTGCCATATCTGCATCGCCCCTATTTGACCAGCTTGGTGACCAGGACACGACTGTGCTGCTGGGCCTAGTCCGCGTCCATATTCTCCCGCGCCATTCGGTTAGCACGTTTTAAATCCTCCGCATTTTCTGTCGTCAGGAGGGCTTACGATCTTGGCGACTTCTGTCCAACTGTGACCCTCTGTCGTTTGGGCCATAACGTTATCGTACCCGGCCGGATGCGAAAACACATAGCTCTGGGCCTCCATCGAAATGGTACCTCGAGACCGGAGAAAAGGCAGCTATTCAGATTCTTCTTCGATGCCACTGACGACTGAGATCAGACAGATACTGACTGCGAGGCCCAGGTTTGTTGTCTCTTCCATACACAAGACCTTCAATTACCGCGTTCTTGCAGGGATGCCTTCGTCACATCCGTGGATTCGATTGCACCGATAGACGCTGTTGATGGCATGTTAGACTCCGTCAACCGGCAAGTGTTGAAAAAAGCGAATAAACGATATAGAAAATCTAGTCTTGCTGCACGACGTGTAGGGACGAGTGCTTCTAGGTCGTCCTTGTCACTGTTCGGGCGGGTGCGAAGCATTTTCCCTCATTGCGGAATGTTCTCTAGTGCGGTCAGGTTTCCACGTTGTTCTTTTCACTCCTGAGCTTGAGAGGACCTACCACCGCCTGTGCATGTGCCGGTTTTTGGGGAGACCCTTATCCTCTCACGGTTCTTCCTTGCCGCTCCTCTCTGGCGAATAAGCGGTACTCTTCACACCACAGCTAGACAGAACAGTTTCATATTTTGTTTCGTGAGCCACCAACAGACATGACGTATTTCCTACCATGCCTCCATTCTGTGCACAGGCAGATACTCGTCCTGCACTCAAACCAAAACGCCCAAGGAGCGATCGGGAAGCTTGCTGGAATCATTGAGGGAAGAGAGAAGTCATTGCAAAGCTGATACAGTCCCTGCCTGGAGTCTTCGAGTGCAGCGTAAGAATCGACAATATTGCCAAGCATGCTGGAGATATCGTCCGAAAGCAATATATTCCCTACTGCCACATACGAATTTTTCTCTTATCCTACGTTCTCCACTCTCGCGGCCATTCGACGGCCGTCTGCTACGAAGCCCGCGCCGTTCTCCTCGCAAAACTATTTTATTCCCTCATTACGCCACTTAGAAAGCGCCGTCTGCAGTGTAGAACCAAACAGATCATCTCTTGCGGTACTGTGACCCATAAAATGCAGCAAACGGCCAAAGGAATCGACGCGTTTGCCAAAGGCAGGCGCTTGGGAAAGTTCCGGTTGTGACTATGCTGGCGCTCGACTTCACAGCCCTGAGCAAGCTGCGGATAGAGGGCCTTTGATGCCAGCCTGGCGACCAAGCCTGTGAGTTGCAGGATGGATCCGCAAACGGGTGCTTCGTCCAGTTTAAGCAACTGATATACAAAGTCCGGACGGGCCTATGTACCCAAAGGTTTTTCAAACAGTATGCCACCGTCCCGTATATCCGCCATCTCACGCTGCATAGAGAGCGCACCGTACGTCGAATCTGTAACCATGCTGAGGCGCCACCATGAGCAGCCTGAAGTACGTTTCTACCCCTTCTCAGTATTTCGGCATACGTCCGCTAGAAATGCCTGAGGGGAGCGCTTCGCACTATTCCCTGTAACACAATTGGGGATTTTCATACTATGAAGAAGCCGTACGCAACGCACCGAAAAAACTTCCGCGTAACCTCTCTGTTCGGCGGCCTCATCACGTCTGAGATTGCCTGCATCATCCTTGCACAAAGAGCAGAGTCTCCCGACACAGCGTTTTTGCACTACTGGCGGAAATCGGGGTCCACGAATAAGGATGCTCACATCATGGTGCCAAGCTCTGCACATACCACTCGAACAACAGCAGTTGCCCCATGGCGGGACGATGCATAGTACTCCTTACGACCAGAGAGTACCACCGGTAGAATCGGCGCGACCTCGCGTAGAAAATCCACGAAATACTATCAAGCCAGGCACGGCTCCTTACGATCTATCCAGCTCCGGACTGGAACAAAACTCGTTGCGGCCGCCTCAGCAGTTTCGCGGTGGCAACATTGTTTAATTTGCTTCTCCATAGTCCCAGCGACACCAACACACTTTGCCGCTGCTTATGTCAAACGCCTACAGCTCCGGCCATGGCGGGAGACAGCGCGCGGTATGCATTACATGCCCTCGTCGAAATTTTCGCAACCCACGCGTACGCTCGTTGTCTCCATGTTCATATCCTTGCATTTGGCTCGAAATCGCATTACTTCGGAAAGTGTTTCTTTGATCATCATATGCAGGCCCAGGTGCTCTTGAGGGGCCAGTCGTAATCACTCTTCGTAGCGGCTACCCCTACCATTTAGACTGGCACTTTCTTGCTCCTGGGCTCGGGCCCTGCTAGTCTGCTTCGCCATCACCGCGTGAAGCTCGTTGATCTGCTCACGCGAAAGTATCTATTTGCGAGCTACACCGGAAGTCTCGACCTTTGTCCGGGATAGCACAGGCGAATACGGAGAGGCAGTGGTTCTCCGTCATTGCATCAGGAGTTTATAGAGTCCGAAGAGGAGGTTGTTCGCCTCTGCAATGGGTGTTTTACAGCTCAGGGCGGCAATGGTGGCTGTATGGACGTGTGTTTTGGTCACAATTCCGACCCGGTCCATGAACCTGGCTAGTCTGTAGCTATATTTTAGGCAGGGAAACGACGGCTAGGACGCATCAGGTTGGCTGCACAGACCGGCGGATTTGGCTGTGTTGCAGCAAAAGAGTGGTTCTACAGAACAGTGGCACGGTCAGACTATTCACCTTCCTGACCACAAAGAGAAAACAACGGCTTTGTGTGTGGGGCTGCACAACTGGCGTCAGCATGCGTGCCACGTGCGGCTGATTGGTACTTACCTGGTGGCTCGGGGCAGTCGCAGCGGCAGTTGCAGCTGGGGCATGAACGTCCTCACCCAGCTGCTCGTGGGTGTGTCTACAAGATAGTCGCATTCCAACTGCCTTTTTCTCCTATGTAGATGTTGGAGCCATCGGATTCAACTCTGCTCCACGGGTTGAACAGGAAAGACCGAGACAGCGTGAAAGCATGCAGTCGAAAACTATGTCGCAGTTCCTCCGAACTGCACCGTGCAGGCCGAAGCTGGCGGTAATGCTGGAGGCCCTGTGGAGTACCGACATGTCCACAATGACTGCGGACGTTCTAAGCACCATAGGCGTCAGACGACAGGACCAGAAACTAAGGCTGAATGCCCGCAAGTGGGCAATTCGTAAAGCTATGAATATTCCAACTTTGGACGTATCACCAAAGACATGGGTCGGGAATTGCTTACGCGAGAATACGTGAGCAGATGGTCGTCGTAGTTCGTGTTCCTTTTCAAACGTCTATTTTCTCGTATGCTTGCCCATGGGCATATCTCAGCACATAGTATGATGGGTAGCCCCCTAGCCCCAACGAGTCCAGTTCCGTCTCCGCATCTCGTAAAGGGTATGCTGTAGGTTACAACTCATATCACAGAACAAAAACCGGACTAGTTGTGAACCGTGCACGATCCCGCCGGCCGTTCCCCCTGTCCTCAGTACGAAGCTCGCAAACCTGCTCGCACACGAAGACCCCCCAGAAACGCTTCGTTCCACTATATGCACGTCGTCTCCCCTCGTTTCGGGGCTCCATCCTCCTCTTTTCTGCCTGTACTTCCACCCGCGGGGGTTTCCCTGCTTCACATCCAAAGCACTTCTCCTCCCTCGTGAAATCCCCAGGTCTCCTGGTCTTTTTTCCCTCGTTCATTTCTTAACACACTGCAACCATGCCTACAGCTGATCTCAGCATATTATACATAGCCAGCGGGTGCCTGCTTGCCTTTGTTGCTCTCCTCTCCTCAGTGGCGATGACTACGGAGCTCGGGCCGGTGATGGTCCATACTTCAGGCTTCCAGCACTTCGATACTGCAGCTAATGAGGAGCCTTCAGTGGCGATCAACGGAAATTCCACAGTGCGAAGCAAGCACCATAAGTCCAGCAGAGACATCTGCATTTCAACCGAGAGCAAAAACCCTGTCTCCGTCAAGCCGTGCACCAAGTACATGACGTAGATATTGCGCGGAGCGCTATAAGTTGCGTCTTGGATACAAACATATTCTGGAATCAGGAATACCGCACATGCGGTACGGAGCCACGAAAACTGCACGGTGTATGCCATTATTGAGCCTTGATTCATTCCGCGTGAGGTCAGCAGGGTTCTGGAGGTTAATCCGTCCGGAACCTTTCGCTTGGCGGCCGCAGAGCCTTCGAATTCCGCATGCTCTTCGACGGGCTCAACAAACGTCACTAGTGGCACGGCAGGAAACTTGCCCTCACTTTGAAGAAAATGATTCAGTCTGTAACTCATCTCGCGTTGTCAGCTGCACTACTCACTTGAGCTCGGGCGATGCTGGCGAAAGGAGTGGGGATGTTTCATTGCAAAGGGGCTAGGCGGACCGTAAGTTTTGCTTGGATGGCACGGTCAGTATTCTGTGGCTTTGAAAACACGTCCTGCTTGCTTCGCACCAACACTGCGATGCCGTACACTGCAATGGGATGCGACTGGAAGTCAGCAGGAGAGCACAAGCAGTGTGGTTGCATGGGTCGGCGCATTACAGATGAACACGGCGGTTGAGAGCTTGTTCCTCTCCCATTTGCAACCGCTCAAAACGAACAAAGCCTTGACAATGTCACGTAACGCGCCAAAGGCCTGTGTCGGAAGCACATCGAGTCCCGCAGTTACCGCATTTCAAGGGTCTTTGCCGCGATGAGCGGGGATACGCGGGAGGTATTTGAGCTTCAGGGTGAAGTGCCCGACGTTGATGGTCCCTGTTCGGAGGTTATTGAGGTGGAGTCAAAACCTTCGGGTGACGATTCAAAAGATGCAAGACCTCGTCGTCGTCGGCTGGTGACGCAGTCGAACATGATGCCCAGGATGGCACCGTCTTCGAAGCCTCTTCGTCTGTTGTTTGTCTGGCTTAATGCGAAGTTGGAGCTGGACCCAAACCGAAGGAATAGGTCAGGGGAGCAATTCGTTCCGCCAGGCCGCACGGGGTGAGCCAGTGCGTCTTTTCGGTCCACTCTCGACCCATTGGTGCCGCAGTTCGACGACCCCATTCATGAACCAAGAGAATCAGGCAACCTCACTATCCTGCCGCCATCGGCGGAAAAGGTACTGGAGGAGCCGCTCCCCAAATAAAACCCTTCGGCCAACCCCGCAGTGGAGGTACTCAGCATGGTAGATTCGCACTGCAGATTCTACAGCTGCGATTCTCACGACCTCGTCAATCATGAGGCTGACAACTCATGTAAATCCCTGTTCGCTAAGATTCAGCTGCCGTTGAAGGAACCCGCGTGCAGCACCAGAAGCGAGGGGGGTCCCAACGACTGTGCGCACGATGTATTCACACACATGATCTCGGACGGCTTCCTCCTAACATTAAACGCACTGCATGCCAAGACCGGCCTCATATTCATCTTTGGTGGTGGTCTCTGGTTCTGCATGTGGCAGTCGAGCGCGGACCGTTAACGCCGAGACTTATACGAGGACAGAAGTGATAGGGCTGGTGAGTCGAAGGCGGGGCGGAGGAAAGACATAGTTTATGACGAGAAGTACCAGCTGATGTTACATGTCCATGTCTGACGTCGTGACACGCAAAATCTGGGAACAAAAGAATGTCCCCACGCTTTGGTCACACAACAGTCTACTGCCTTCTGACGGAGATGTGTACCGTTGAATGTGCAGATTGGCTGGGTATGCTACCGAAGCCACGCGCATCTGCAGGCATGACGCACGGCATGGAAGACGCCTGCGCTTGGCATCTAGCGCCTGGAGCGTGGAGGACCAGTCAGAGGAGTTGACGAAGAAAATCGCCAAGATATGCTTCGACACGACCAAGAAAGCAACCAGCACATGAGTGAAGTAATGTTGCCACATTCGACACCAGGGGACCGTCTAGTGCGGCTGTCCCGCGATATTCGCTAAATCATGGACCCACATGTAGGGCTCCCAAAACTTCGCAGTCTCAAATGCTGCGGGAAATATATCATCTGCACCAGTAGAGCTCTACTGGGATTTGTTACGGGTATTCCCGAACACTTTGTGAGCACCGCGCGCGACGTCGGTGGCTCCGCACGGGTTCTGGAGATTTCCAGAGGGTACCAGACCGGCGTGATATGGAAGGTTTCCGCAAGCGATAGGGCTGATCCTTACGATGCACCTGCCGTCTGTTCCCGGTATCGGTGTCCTCTAAAATATGTAGGTCACTTTATCGCGGTCAATGCTAGACATCTCGTGCTTTTCCTACGCTCTTCACAGGCATTGATTTACAAATTCCCGATATAGTACCACGCACTCCTGTACACGCAAAACCCGATAAAATGGGAGCAGTGGAGGTGACGACAGCCTATGCAGTGGTGCGCGCGACAATGGTGAAATTCGACGATTTGAGACTCGGGGTGTCTGCGGGCTGGGTTTTCGTAAATATGGATCCGACCCTCCCTTCCTATCGAATGCTGCTGCACGCCGCCTGCAGCCAGCGCACTCGGTAGTAGAGGAGAAGCCATGCAGGTAGAAGTTCGTCGGAAGACGAAGAAAAGTTCAATCGGGTGGTCCTTTTCTGTGAAAGGCCGTGGTAGTCCGCTATAGGTCCGCAGCCAACGGTAAACATTCCACCGCCAGCTATTTTTATGTGCTGGTTTCGGAATGACGCTCGGTATCTACCCGGCGCTTAAAAAGAACGAAACAGCTGCTTATCTGGAGAGCGAGACGCAAACGTGGAGTTTCACGGCGCTCGATGGGCTTTGCTGCGGAGAGTTCCCCGCTCACTGAGTCTCATCATGATTCGTGCGACGCGCGAGTTTCTGACACGCGAGAAGTCCTTCAAACAATGAGGTTTATAGGTTCAGCTTCTGGGTAGTCGGTCGGAGCTTACCAAGTAGCGTCTGACGACGCAACGAATAGCCCTACGTTCGAATGTCGGAGGCAGATACAATGAATGCGCCGTACACTGGCCTCTGGGGAAAAACGGTGTGACCAAGCCGCGAACATTATCGCCCATGAAAACCGCCAATTCTAGGACCGCTGTTGGACGAGAAAGGGATGTGAAGAGAAGAGACAATTTCAACTTGAGGGCTCTCACTAGTGATAGGGAAAGCGACCTGCTCACGTCAAAGTACATGATTATGGATTTTCTTCTTCACATTCAATTTCGGGTACTCGTTTGCTCATGTAGTTCCACACAAGCAGATTTCGTCATCCGTCAATAGTGAAAACCCCTCTGACCCCGACCCTCTTACGTTTATAGAACAAGCTATTCTCCTACTGCCACCCGCCTAGTATTGTATCATTCTTTCTACCACGCCATTTGTAGCCACCGGTGCCCAATCAAACTGTCTTGACCTTTCTGTCAGTAACCGTCCTGCGCTGCGACTTTCGTCACCCCATATTTGCAACTCTACGGTCAACCGTACACCCTCCTCCTCACAGAGATTCTCACTCAGGTTCTCCGCCTTTTCCATTACGAACTGCCTCCTCCGCGATTGAAATTGTTTGGCCCTTCTCACGACCGGGGTACTTCCGCAATGACCGCCAAAGTTCATGTCGTGACCTCAATCCCCGACGAGCTCACGTCGGCCGCAACGTCGCAGCCGGGCGTATGATCGGATCCGGAACCGTAGCCAGCGTGAGGCGAGGAGCAGTTCGACGGCAAAGCCGGTGTACAAAGCTCTCAACCGCAGCTGCCGCCCCGCAAACAAGTACGGTAAGACCACTCAGTACAGACGCGCCCTTCGTCCGACCGCGGTCCACCGCCAGAGACTGTCGAAGGTGAGGATTCCGATGTGGTTGCCCTGGTGGTGGAATGGCAACCAGTGTCGCGTTGGATTTCATCGAAGCCCGATTACGAATCCAGCAAGACCTACGCGCATGTTTTGCAGATTATAAAGCCCCAGTACGTCTTTCACAAAAGCTCGAACTCCATTATCGATAGCCTTCAAGCTAGCATGGCGGAGCCCGGCTACATTTACAACGTCGGCTTCAGGTCGTTGAACATAAGACCGTGCGACTGCCGCTCGCTATTGAATCTCGCTGAAGAGATCATCAAGTATGTCACTGTGTTGAGCAAAGGCATGAAGTGTGCTATGGTGGACGGCCTGCAGCCCTGCCGAGCCGTCCTCGGCCTCAAAAAGGAAAACGACGGCGCGAGGGGGGTTCATGAGCGCCTTCACGTGTGCCGTGTCCGTCATAAGCACGGACTGGGCACGAGATATACAAAAAGCATGTCCGAGGTGTCTCAGTAGAACATCTCGGGCGGACTGGTCGGCATTGGCAAATACTTCTTCCACTACCTCGTGCGTGGCATCCACTTCATGCAGGCTCTCATATTCGAGATGGACGTGAGACCGCTGGCGTTAAGTCAGAAGGAAACAGGGAAAGATATGACTATGGCCATCGTGTACGCAACAACGGGCCTATCTGCCTACAGCCATTGCATGCACGTAGTCAAGCTCATCCGACTACATTCATGCTTCGGGATAGTGCTTAGCGACCTGAACTTCGACAAACCAGCCTCAAAGAGGCTCCACCTATAATAGTGTCAGCAGTAAGCACCTCGGTGACGAGCACCTGTCGTCAGGGAGCCCTACAGTCGTTGCTCTGTTCGCGACTTCTGCGTCCCTGTTCACCGCCAACCCGAACTGCGACGGAACCGTTGACTCTGAAGGTCGCTATCCGTGCACTTACCCGCTTTCTTGAGTCGTGCGGCACTTATCCGAAAAGCACGGCAGGCCCAGGGGTCCAAGCTACGGAAATCTTCTGGAGACTGATGTTTTGTTAGGTAAGCTCCTCAGAATTTCCATCGGAGAGTTCTCCATCAACCAGATGCGCCTCATCTCGAAGAGTGAACATGGTTCTCGAGAAAATCCGTACATTCTCAACGAGGCCCGCGCTACACGAATCCCTACCAACAAACGTGACCCCTTTGCTCCAGCGCTCACAACGGGCATCTTGCCGCCTCACTTGACGACATCGGCTGCCGTAATTTCTACACGCAGCTCTTCTCGCTGTGTTCCTCCCTCCCATCGAACTGCACCATACCTTAGGGGCCCTGCGCGGAGGGCCGCAACAGCGGTGGCTACAAGAGAATCGCTTTCCTAGAAGTGACCAAGTGCGCCGAAGTCGCCGTCAGCGACTCGACTCGCGGAGGTTACGGAATCGCGCCTGTACGGCAGATTCCATCAAAAGGTTGAATAGTTCCGAAAAGAGCTCGTGGAGAAGGAGAGGATATGGAAGATGGAGGAGAAGAAGTCCGAGAAGACCAAGATAGGCTAGAAGAACATGAACCAATCTGAAGATGCGCGGCAGATGGCCGACGGTAATGTTCCGAACCGGTTGGCAGGCGGCAATTTCGATGATATCCTGACGTTCGACGAAAGCCCGGAACGTTGGAACAAACTCGTACACCAGACCCCGCCAGATGGCGACCGAGAGGCCTTGCGGCTGCTGATGGCGGAAAACCCAAACTCCATTCTTAAAGTACCTCCAATCCACATAACTGTTAGGCACCGAGCGCACTTCTATCTCCCCACCAATGTCGTCGAAGCGGTACATCGGCTTCAGTCTTCCATGTGCAGCTACGTCCACTTTAGCGAGCTTGAGAGAAAGTATCTGGATTCGGACACCTGGAAGCGCACCAGGCTTCACACGCTTGTGTCGAGCTCTCTAGCAGACAGTGGGGGGAAATGGGGCAGTGTGCATGCCTACTTTAGGGAGCGACGTGGTGAGTATCGGCATCTCGACCACACTTGCCTTGAGCCCTCTGCTGACCCCAGCGACATTCCGTCCGGAAGCCTCGGGTTCCTAGCACCGACGCCCAAAAAGAACCGTCTCCTGGTTCGAAAACTGTGTTTGTTTATTGCGAGTACGTTCCACTGGGAAAATGCAGTGGAGAGGGGGCCAATTGAGACCAGGCGGAGCCCGATCATCACCAGCGGGGAGGACTAGGGCAATGCAGTTCATCGGGGGCACGGAATCGCTCGCTCCCTAAACCTTTCGGAGCTCGCTCATGCGAACTTGCGAGCTGGCAGAGGACGAGGTATGGCATCTACGAATGCAGGCGGAGCGCGATACGTAAGTAGGCCAG
The DNA here is from genome assembly GCA_032356245.1 of Endocladia muricata. Taxonomy (NCBI): domain Eukaryota; phylum Rhodophyta; class Florideophyceae; order Gigartinales; family Endocladiaceae; genus Endocladia; species Endocladia muricata. The sequence goes on along the minus strand of JAUKWC010063718.1, from coordinate 8,184 downwards.
TTGGTGGCCCACGTCCGTCTGTCTGAAAAGTGACAGGACGCCATCTACCCTTAAGTATGGAGGTCGGTTTTCGTTCACTGGAAAGGACTTTCAGCGGCGAGCGTCTCACAAAGATTTCGACAAGACATTCCCAGCGCAGACACCAGGATGCATCTATTCGTGATTGGGGCGTTTGGCTACTTCTTGTGAGTTCCCGACTAGCTGTACGCGTTCGCATACGGGAAAGAAAGCAAGCAGGTGGTAGCGGGGGCTTTGTTCACGATGACAAAGAACAACGTGCCGGCAAGCTCTCTCCTCTTCGCGCATGGGCATCTTACGCACCTCTGGAGCTGGACGTAAGGGCAGTAATACGCAGAGAACGACGGTGCGGAACCACGTCTTTATCATTCCAGAACGAAAAGCATGCGAGACCCGGCGCTCTACGCACTGAGAGTCCTTACTCAGCTCCTGGCCAATGAGATGGGTTCTGGTAGTGGTATAAATAATAGAACAGCTGAGGAGTCGAGGAGTGCGGATGACGCGGTCGCGGGGGGATTGCAAACGCGGGCCTCGGCGGGAGTAGTATGACACACGAAGTTTCTGATATGAATATTGGCTTCGACTGCAATGACCACGCCGATTTCATTGTCATGCCAAGGAGTACCGAAAAGCATTCTGTCTCAGTACGATGATTTCCCTGGACAGCGTTCAGCATAAAAGATCTTAACAATACGAGCTAGTGCAAGAAACAAAAGTGGCGAGGAGGCTACACTTTAGCGGCTAGGAAAGCCTGAGCTCAAACCCAGAAATGATCTCCCAGAAATGCCAGCGTTTTCGGGTGCGTTGTACTAGATAACAGAAGTGTGAAAAGTAAGTAATTAAGGCCGGTGTGATGTGTCTAATGACACCTGCTGGGATCCGCCCACATGAGAGTACATTGGCGGAGAGGTCCTTTTCTTTCAAATTGGAGTTTGGACATACGTCTGTTTTTCGGTGGGGGCTATATCAGGCACTATGAATCGTGATACCGCACCAATACTAAACCTTTCCTAGTCTTGAACGCAATTAAATTCGCTTCTTTGACATTTCATTGGTGACAACTCCCGCTTCCCTTTGTTTCTCCCCTCCGTTTGATACGTGCAAGATCTGATTAGCACAAGAATTCTGCACCTGTCGACATGCGAGGGTCGCTCATAAGACCAGTGCGGAAAAGGTGGAGTGAAGCGTTGGTATTCGCTATGCCCTTGTTGTTCAAGGGATAGGTTGTCATAGAGCGTAGGATGGAAGATACGCCGTATTGAACAATGCCAAGTCTGATACACGCCACAATCTTAATCTGCAAGCTGCAACACTCCATTTTAAGTCCTGCAGCGCCAGATGTATGCGCTCTCGCGCGCCTTATCAATCGGTCACCGTACGATGCACGAAGCAGACCCATTTTCGGATATGTAATTCGAACGACAAAACCGCCATGTTCGAGCTTGGCGATTTGGGTAAACGTGTTACTGTCGCAACTCACTAAGCTGACGCCATCCACCAGCAGCCGTCCAGTCCAATACCTCGTTTTGCAAACAACAACGTATACCTCGATCGCGTTCCAGTTTGGTTAGCATACTGTCTCACAAGTGAGCGCAGAGTTATGCTTCGTATCTGCTGTCATGTATCCTCGGCACAACTATGGGTAAGCCAGTGCAGCTGAACGTCGCCAGGCATGGTTCTTAGTTTTCTAAAGCCACAGAACGCGCATGAGTGGTGTCCAGATACTCTCCGCATTGCCCCACAGTCCCTCGGAGGCAAGTACGAGTGTGAAAGGTCCAAAGTAGGCTTGTTTGCCTATGGTAGGGTCCACTTCATCGGGCGGTAGTGAGGTACGCAAGGCGAAATACGACACTACGATGTATTGCAAAATTCGACATGAGAGCTGGATGCTATACTAAAGGCTGAATTCCGGACACTGGAAGCGGGCATTAACTGGACGCAGGCATTCAAAGAAGTTTTTGTAAGTCGGCAACCATCCAAAACCCAGCCTACCTACCCGATTGCCGTACTTAAAAGGCCCCGAAATTTAGCACTTCACGGCATTACAGAAGGGCAGTACAACTTGATAGTTTACGAGGCTACGGCACCGGGTGGACATCAGCGTCCCGTTCCGAATACAGAGATAAAAATACACCACGCACACTGCTCTACATGAGTCCGGTACGAGGTATAGAAACATTGCTTTGATCCCTGGGGGATCATTGAAGCTCTTGCTCACCGCCCACACTAGACTAAACATGGTTACTAAGAATCATGAAATCTGCCACTTATTCGGCGTGTTGCAAGATTGTCCATACTGCCATTCAGATGCAGTCCGTTTACTTCTGCAGATGTTTCTGTAGAGCCCTTTACTTCGTTTCATGCAGCTATGACGTCAGCACAGTTCTGGGTAGGCCATGGTGTCTGAAGAGCGAGTAGAGCAACTTCCAGTATACTATAGCCGCAGATGTCGTATAATCCGCGTAGTAGTGTTGAGCACGAAGCATTGTATCTTCTCGAGGTATGTTTAAACATATGGAGGGCCCTAGGGAAGGTAATCCGAAAGAGACCCCTTGCAGATCCTCGTGCACCACTCCAGTACGAAAGTTGATATCCGGAACTTAAAGGTACTGCGCCATTTGCAGCACAACCTCAAAGTTTCACAAGGAGACGACCTTCAAATAGCGAGCATATACATGCACTGCACGTGGCGGCTCAGTATGAGTGTTCTTCAGAAGGTAGAGTCGACGTCCGTGCTTCTGGGAATGGTTGCGGACGTCCACCAGATGCAGTACGCTAGGGAATCTTCCACCCGTACTGCGCATTTTGGGATGCCATGGAAGGGCGACTACCGTGACGTTCAAAAATGTAGGCTTCGCGTATTACGGCGGTTTTTGGCACGGACGCAGACTTCTGAAACAATAATATTTTGAACTGCCGCGTCCAGCGCCCTCCTGCATCCACTACTCGCACTTCATCTCGTAGTACACATCCGGCCGGTACTGCGAATTGGGCCGCGTAATCTAGTTCTGCATCTCACTTTACGTACCTCAATGTCACATATTGACGTCCTGCCCGCCTCACGTGCATAAACTTGCTTTGGACAGTTCATAATCTTAGTTGCTTCCAGACGAAATTGTCCCAACTGCACTGAAGCCAGCTACACGCGATATGCTCCATCTGCGGCTCTAGGAAGCTGAGCATTATGCTCGGTGATTTTCGGCTGCCCTGGCTCACCCAAAACTCTGCCGACGTTATATGCCAGGATATGATGTGTAAAACTCTGCGCTGATTTTCCGGACAGTACTTTAAACATATTGGAGCGTAAATAAGTACTAGCGTATAATCTGCGGAAGACGTGGCAGATTGCACGAGTGCTGCTCGACAACGTCAATTTTAGTGCCTGCCTAACATAGGCCGTTTAAATGCATCGCGGGGCTCAAATACATTGGTTCTATCCTCCGCATTGCGTTCGGTCATGAATCTCTGCTTTGCGCGTCGACCCGTCACTTCTTGACAGCACGCGTATGAATTCATGCATCTGGCACTGCGCGAGTTGTGCGGGAGTGCTGGCAACTGTACCGCAACACTGAAGCTTACAGTTCAATCGGTATCTTTTTATAAGGAGCAACTAATTTCATATGCTATACGGCCACCTATCGTGAGAAGCACGTGAGGGTTATAGACTCCAAATACCTCACTCCGCTCTTGCCGTAGCCGTGCCATAGTTGACCCACGGGGAACGGCAGGCACACATTTCTTGTGCTAAACAGCCCTTACACGTAGCACCTGAAGCGTAGAAATAAACTGGACCTCTAATCGACGTCTGAGAGAGTTTGTAAACGTGTATTTCGTGACGTTGAAAGGTAGGTAATTTCGAAGATCGGTTGGGTGTCAGTACTGACAGTGGCTGAGATCTTCCTTGCGAACATACATGGACAGATAAATGTTGTTGTTCAGATTAGTCTGTGATTCCGGAAATGTATGCGGACGTCCCCTGAGTGCGGTACAAGATTTAGTAATATCCCTGCGTTACTACATATGTTGCAGTTCCGCGTTTAATAGAAGTACACCCGGAACCGCAAAATATGTAGTAACCTGGAAATATTTCTATACCTCGTGCTGCCCTCAGCGGACGTTCGCTCTAGTAAAACTGGTCCCGGAACTGCAAAATATATAGTAAATGAGGCGCAATACTAGACCTCGTACCGCGCTCAGTGGACGTCCGCATCCATTATTAATAGCTGATATGCTATGGCCTGTGGAAGTCTAAGATGCAGTTATACTACGCAGCGTACTCCGCGTGTGGAAGTCCATTCCTAGGTTTCCTGGCGAACAACGGTACTTTTCGCAGTTCCAAATGTAGTCTTGCTGCATTCAAAACTGCAAAAAGTGCTGCTGCGCATCGTACCTACTGAAACCTAACCAAATAGTCACTGGGCGCGGTGAACGTCCGGTCGCATTCTACTACCTTTCCGTATTGCTACATGAATAGCCGTTCTACGTTATTCGGACGGATCTACGCTTTCACCATCATGCCCCACTATCGCCCGCACTCACTCACCCTCTCCACCTCCAAGAGCCCTCAGTCCCCGCGTCACATTGACCACCAAGCGCCTCGTCGATATCGACCGAACCCACGCGTCCCGCCCGCTTTACCTTCAAGTTTGCACACCATACTCCACCACCGCCAGCATTGCCTCGACCTTTTCACCTTAAACAGCCCGTACTCCCAACATCATATCGAATACCGAACACCTTCTCACTCTTGAACAACGCCACCCGTCCCACCCGCCTTCGCTTCCAATTAGTGCACCACACTCCACCACCACTAGCATTTCCTCGACCTCTCCACCTCCACGATCCCGCACTCCCCGCATCGCATCCCCCTCCACCTCCAGCAACCCGCACATCTCGCGTTGCGTCACCGGCCACACGTATCGTCACTCTTCAACGACACCACCTATCCCGACCACCATCCCTTTCAGTTTGCACACCACATAACACCATCACCCGGATTCCCTCACCTTCTCCGCCTCCAACAGCCCGCACTCCCCGTGTCGCATCGCATACCACTCGTCTTGCCATTCTTCACCGACGCTACCCATCCCACCAACCATCCCGTCCAGTTCGTACACCACACCGCACCATTACCCGCAATCCCTTACCCTCTCCACCTCAAATAGCCGGCGCTCCCCGCATCACGTGGCACATCACACATATCGCCACTCTTAAACGACGCCTGCTATCCGGCTCAGACCCTTACCGTCCGTGCGAATACCTTTTCAGATACACGCTGCTTACCTGTGCACGCCGCTGCATCACGAGGAACAACTGTTGCTCAGTACTTTCTGTTCACGGCAGGGTACCTTTGCAGATTCAACTTGTTAGCGCCCCGTGTCGTAGTGGTTTAAGTAGGGCCTGTGGCAGTTTGCTGCGTTCCACAGGTTCCTCGCCGTGCCTTTATAATACCGTAGATGAAATTACCCTAGACCGTACGAAATTTCGAAATCCTGTCAATTGCACATACTACAGTATCACTACTTTTCGATTCCCAATTCTCGCTGTAATACTCCTCAGGGAATACATTATGTTCTCTTGTCGACATAGCCAATAGCGTAGGTGTGTGTCGAATGGCAGGCCACGTCTTCCACCTTGACCACTCCCGCGTGCACCGGACCTGCGGTAGGTTACGTGAACGCGGGAGTGCTCGCACGCGCACCTACAGTCTTGTACTCACGGAAAACAAGAAGAAAGGTCCACCCGTGGAAAATGTCCTACCTCTCCGTTCTCTCACTGCTCCCCCTACCTCTTCTCCATGCAGCCATCCTTGCCAACCCTCAATATGCGCTTCAAATATCGGCGCTGCTTCTACTCGTCTTCCGACGCGTACTCCCTTTACAAACAAGAGCAATAGTGTCACTTCCGAACATACCGACCGGCCAAGCAGGTCCCTACTCCCCCGCAACGTTCACCCGCCCGAGAACGTTCTATCCACTACCATGATAGCGTACTTTCTGATGAGGCTCCGGCCCCTCTGCTTCCCTTGCTTCCATTACTGTGTCACCTTGATGCAGAACCGACCACAAGTAAGACCGACCTCCTCACATAATATATAGCAGTTTGTCTCGCCGAAGTAGAGAGGACTGCCGGCCCGCCCACGGTTGACGACATCATCTCTATCGTCAGTGCTCCCGACTTCTCTCTCGCCCACTTTCAAAACCGTAATCGCTCCTCACAAGAGTGTCGCTCTCTCACACTTGCTTTTGTCGAGAAGGAGTCTGACAATCAGGGCTTCTCCGCAACTCGAATGTTGGACCGTAGCTGTACGTCCTTCGAAACTGCCTACTTTTGGGACCCTGTCAAGATCCTACGAACGCAAGCAACGCAAGCTAACACAGATTTTTGCTTCTTCTGCTCTTCTGGTGACCCCCCGCAGAGCGACACGCATCTCTCCACGCATCCCCTGCAGACTGACGTCCATCGACGAGTTTATCAAGACCTCAATGAAGAGGTCATGGGTATCGAGCTCGAGGATTTCATCTAGGACACCGGGGCGTCGGGGACCCACTCGTTTGTACGTCGCATACAGATCTATACGGGTGAATCCGCCACTCCACTTAAAAATAGCGCTCTCGTTGTCAATTCCGTGCATCTCACTCTCCTCAACTTCACTGCCACTTTCCGCCGACGCTGCATAATGTCCCGGCACAAGGCCGCTGGCTATCTTCCTGTTGAGCCCATCCCCACCGTGGTTGACACCGACTTTGACATCCTTCCACCCTCTTCTAGTACTCGTGCACCAGACACCAAAACCTCCATACTCCACTACGCCCTGCACTCTCTGCTATTGCCTCTGTATGAAAAGGCACTAGTAGGCTTCACATGCTCACGTGCCTACCATCGTCTCTGGAAACGTCACCCAGTCCAGACCAGCTACTGTTGCGACCTACCCGAGACGAAGAACATCATGGGCACTCGATCAGGCACGAGAACCAGCCAAATCTCCCACCGTTGCGAAGTACCTTCAAATTTCCTCACTTCGTCCGCCTCCTTCCCGCCGCGCACCACGCAATCCACAATCCTTCTTCGCAGAAAGTGGCCAACCTCGGAGCCGATGCGGCTGCTCATGCGTTTCTGGGCATCCCAGGTAAAGTACGAGCTGACACCGCACAGAGGCAACGAACACCCGCCACCGACTCTCTGCGGGGGTTTCTATCCTTTCCGAAATCATGCCTTCTGCTTCCCTCTAACTCTCCTCTCGACATGCACTCCATTTTCGGTTTCGAACCGCTGCACAACTTCCACCTCGGCATCCCCGAGCTAACCGAGACCTGGATGTTTCTCAGGCTTGACTTCCCCGTCCTATTCACAGCACAAGCTTCCGCTGGCAACAGTCGGAAACAGTTCAGAACCATGCGCACAGCTCTCCTTCGCGGGGTCAGGACGGTTCTGGCTGCCATTCACAGAGAATTCTACATTCTCAGCCTACACGTCGACTTCTCCGCCTCCGAAAGAGGCAGTCGCCTGAACGGACTCTACACAAATGAAGGAGTCTGTGGCATGGTGGAGGCCAAACACTGCAAGTCCGTTGACATGGTCTTTCGTCGTATCGTCGCAATCATGGATCGTTGCTGTTATGAAGCTGACTTCGCACCCCTCGCATCTGTTTGCGATCAGTGCTCAAACATTATAACACTCAGCTCGAGACGAGAAGTAAAGAAGCACTCGAGCTTCGGGGAGGTTCACGACGTAGGGCACTGTCCCAATAAGTTAAAACCTCCATCCTCCACATCTCTGGGGACCACCACCCCATCAGGGTCAAGGCCCTCAAGTTTCATCTCCTCACCTACCTTGCAGATGACATCCGCAACTTTGGAGGCCTACAACACCTAGATGCCGGTGTTTCTGAAAATGCTCACACTGCATTCAATCGAGACTACCGCCGCACCTCCAAGCGAAGGGCAACAGCCATTGACGAAACCGTCTGCCGAATCCAGCACTCCGAAATCCTTGCTGCCGTTCGAAAGCACCTCGGCTCCGTCTCCGAATCGCATCGCCTCCCAAGACTACACAGGAATCTAAACGACAGGCACGGAGCGTGTCTTGTTACGGAAGGCTTCTGAATGTACCTCCGCGAACTCGCTCACTTCAGAACCCCCGCCATGGCGCTTCCCGAAAACGGAG
>JAUKWC010063607.1:0-36461 GCA_032356245.1 Endocladia muricata | reverse complement strand
AAGGCCAAAAAGGGAAGTCACGCCCAACTCGGGCGCCAGCAACCATTGCACAGGGCACAGTATCGACATATTGTCCTTTTTGCTGCATCAACGGACAAGTCGCAACCGCGTGTTTCAGACTCACTCTTCAACCAATTCGCCTACTGTATCACCAACGCACGCACGCGGGAGCCCGCCAGAGAGAGAGAGAAAGAGAGAGAGAGAGAGAGAGAGAGAGAGAGAGAGAGAGCACAATGAATGCCCTTTGCTCCATACAGCCAACACACTCAGTCTCCGAAAATGCAACTACACACCTACGCTACTACTCTACATGTTCACTGTCCTGTGCAACCAAAAGCCCCTCTCTCCTCGCCGATACATACAAACTGTCCAACTAAACATGTCGAGGAGAGTTGTCGTCCCCTTCGTCTTGCCAAAACCCCCCCAGGCAAACAGCCTTCCTCCCGTCCGCCCACACCCTCCCCCTTCACCCGTCCCGCTCCGACGATGACACCACACTCATTTTCATCTCAATCACCGCCCCGCCCGCATCGCACTCCCCGTCCCCCAACCCCCTCTCCTCACAATCCCCCGACTCCATGTCCCCCTCATCCGAGCCCGTCTCCGCAAAACTGTCCTGCGAGTCGAAAACCATCACCAGCAGCACCAACAAGCAGGCCCCGTATGCGCACGCAAAAAACACCCGCAGCTTGGTAAACGTCAACGTCGATGAGCTCAGCCGGTCGCACGGCCCATGCACGGCAGAGTAATCCTCCGCACGCCCAATCGCCCCTTGCTCCACCAGGTCCAATGTGATCGAACTCAGCGCCACCGTGTGGGGCGACTTTCGCGGCAGCACAAAAGACAGTCCGCTCGTCGCCGTTGTCTCCCCGGTCCCCCACAGACGCCCGCAGTACTGCCCGTGCACCCCAAAATCCCCCGTGGCCTTCATCACAATAATGTATTTGCATTGCTTCGACGCAGCGCGCCTCATGCACTCCTCGTATGAGTTGCACACGTATGGCACTGTCGCCCCAGTTGCATTGTGGCACGCCCTGCCCCCTCACAATACATCTCATTTGTGCATCGCCACGTAGGTTAGTTTCTGAGAACATGTACATACGGATCGCAGCGTCCAGTTTCCCCTGCTCAAAGTGTGTCCAGGTGTACAAACACTTACGAGGAGGCTATGCTGTTAGCCCAAAACGCCTCGATAACACCTCCCCCAGGAATGCACACATCCTCTGCCGGAATCCTACAAGACCGAAAGTCTTCAAACGAACGAAAGTCCGAGTGAAACGTCTCTCGGACAAGTGCAGCACTGCACACCCAGATCGCGTCCCCATCGGTGGCAGAAAACAGAAACAAGTGCACAAATGAGATGGTCAGACCGAGTGCGTGAGTGAGCATTCGCAAGAAACACGCAAAGCTGCATCCCTAATGTTCATCGCAACTGCCTTCTCCTCTCTAGTGCACATACGCATCGGCGCGTGGTGAATTCTCTAAAAAATCATTTCGGAGTCATCATGCACGTTGACTGCGACGCTCGATTCTCTGTGTGCCACTTACGTCATGCTTGCTTCGTATGATAAGACAAGAAATAGGCCGCAGAGCACAATCACAAAGTTCAGCGTCCACTGACGAGTGGCACTGTAGTCCCCGATCACGCCTGGCGCAGACTGCCCGATCATCTTACTCACTGTTCCGCCACGCACAGTCACCGGAATGTGACGAGAAATGGTTAGCATTGCCTTCATTCGCCCTTTTCTTTGCCGCACGCTAAATTCTTACAGACCATGTCACAACAGTGAAACGCGGCGAGTCAAACGCACCAGTACTCTCCACCCCCTTCCTTATACGAAACATCCATGGGTTCTTCAAACACCAAAACTTCAGCGTCTTGTGCCGTGATTTCTGCACGACTGCTGGCAATGAGAACGGTTTGGCTGGAGCAAATCGGGTGTCCAACAACTTCAAAACTGTAAATGTCACAATCAAACCTCCGATGGCAATCCAAACCTTGATGTCAAAATTCGCCAAGAAAAACGCCGCCTGAGTAGTGGGCAATGTGTTATCGGCATGTGTGACAACTTGATCGACTGTATGCGTAAAAGGGTATACAAAGTCAACGAGTCCAATCCTTTCAACATTCAGGCGCCAACCCGCCACGCCTATTTCACACGGACACCTGTCCGACTTCCTGATATCGCCAGATTCTGTGCATGCGGCCATGTTCTTGATGAAAGAAGTAAAGCCGGTCTGATTGTCGACGGGGTCTTTGTAGAGCGAAATGGAAGAGCATTGCAGCCCTGACCTTCGCTGTAACACGTTCAAATAGTCAATTGCCATCCCTGAGAAGCCGATGGGCTATTCGGTTCCGAGCAAGTTAGACGAAAGGCCTCCGCAGTCGCAACGACGGTGCAGCGTACGAGATTGAATCGATAGAACGAGCTACCCATACCTTACCTCATTTTTAGCGTCTTCGTACACGATCGGAGCTTCGATAAGGGTACAGCATCGCAGTTTGATTCCATCGAGTGGCCGCTTAGCTAACCCAGTGACACACAGTCGACTGAGCAGCACCAGCACAAGCAGTTTGGAAGAAATGGCCATGTGTCGGAAAACCTCGAAGTGTTTGTTGGACGAGAAAGTACTAATTAATGTACAGGCGTGACGACTAGAAAGTAGAGCGTTCACCTTGCGCTGGTTCTCGGCTTCACACTCCTGTTACACGACAGAGTGCTCCACTTCACACCGGGCGAATATCTGAGCCATTAATACGCCCGGATGACGTCTGTGGAGGTGGGGAAGGGCGGGGGGTGGCAGGGATGGAAAGGTGTACACGTACGGGCGCCAACACCGCAGTTGCAAAGAGCGTACAGTACATGGTGTGTAACCTGAATTCAGTGTGAAACCTGCATGCACGCGAGGTTGTGCGCACGATGTTGGTGCGGAATGGGCGCATTTTCTCGTTTCTGCAACTAGCCCGCCGTCACAGACGCTGGGCAGTTGCGTACAAACGAGGTGGGGCGTTTCTAGCGTGCCAGCACGCGCACGACAACCCTCAAGGGCAGCATCCCCCTTACTGCGGTATGATGCTGCTTGTTCAGGTCTCGCAATCGGCACTGATTTCACCACTATGCAGTTGAAGATTATCGACTGTGACGAGACTTGCATATGCGAGAGATTGGGGTGGTAACAATGCACAGGGGTGCACTGCGTATGATGCAGGGATCAGCGATATTGTACAGTAGTACTGTACGTGACTCGACGAGACTACTGACTCGGTGGGGCGGGATAAGAATGGCTCATGTACTGACAGTAGCTCTCTGACATCATGCAGCTCGCTCCCGTTGTGTCGAAAGGTTTTACAGAAATGCCCATCCAGCCTCGAGTACATGCACGACTAAAAATATGCATGCGCCACCATGTCCGATTCCGCAAGAATTTTGAGATTGCCGTATGTACAACGGTGGGGACCCTCGCGAGAGGATTCCTTTGCGTCTCATTGAGGCGTAGTACATATCATAATCGGTTTTGGCTAAAAAGTGTACAGGGGCACCAAGAGGCGACAGCCCTGCACCGTACTGCAGTAGCGCCCCTGCAAGTGTCCATCGACCAGGGCGCTTGCCTCCTTCGAAACCAAAGCTACTACTGTACTCCCTACAGCGAAAAGTGTGTTTTACAAATATTCACCCCGCCGATTTCGCGCCGATTTCGCGCCGATTTCGCGCCGATTCCTCGAGGCGTTGCGCTCTTGTCACGAATATGCTCGAATCAACCCTTCCTCTCGTGCCATGCGGTACTGCCTGGAAAAGGCTAGGCCAGCTTCCAAACTACCGCGGAAAGAAGCAAACACAAATTGTCACGAGTGGGAAGGGCGGAGTTTTTTTACCTTCAGCTTTCAGCAATCACAGCGTTGGTTGAACGACAGAGTGATTCGCCAGAAGGAGGGAGACCTGTAACAAATTTGCGGCTTTCCCTCCGAACATAGCCCGCAGTCCCCGCATGGTACTAAACCGAAACAAGCTTACCTATGACCTCCCCTCCCACGTACATATATTAAGGAGCTCGTGACAGATAAAGTTTCGCGGAGGGCGAAGAGTGCAAATGTATGACCTCCTTGCTCGGCCTCACGCCTAGCTGCTTGATCTTATATGAGGGCAATTCCTCAATAGACAATAGGCTCCCATTGAGGTAAGCAGTGCACACTGTTGAACCACTGAAGTGTATCCAGATTGTTGTCCCAGCTGTTTGTCTTTCTTTGCGCATTGCTAATCCATTGCCCTGAAAATGCGGAGCTCAGAACTAAACCCCCTCCACAAGGGTTCAGATGTCAAAAACAGGTTTCATTTTGCACAATTGTGTACGATTAAATTCGTCTGCGAACTCCACCGCAGCCTCGTGTTGTATCTTGATATCAGCTTTGATATCCGTCGTTCGCTGCACTCCTCTAAACTATATTTGCTACCTGCATCCTTCTATTCCCTTCGCCCCTCCAACTCGGAGCCGCAATACAAACCTCTCGCACCTTTCCATCAGTGGCATACGATCAGGAATATATTAGAAATCAATAAAATCCGCATCTACGTCCCAGAATCCTCCTCTCCCAGTTTCTCAACTACTGTATTTGTGATCGTAGAACGGATGTTCCGGCTGCCACCGAAAGAGACCCCAAAGAAGAAAAAGATCATACTGTAGTCACGAATATACTCTATGATATTGGCCAGTGCAGTACTCCGTAATACCTAGTAAAAATAGTCACCTTGTCAAATCTGTTCAGTAGATCAGAGCTCGATTCGTGGTTCATTGTGGGGGGAGGGGGGGGGGGCTCAAGAGTTCGGTTTTTCCCTCCCATCCCGAAAATTTTACAGGCCTTACAAAAGACAGCATCACTACGGTCCAATGGATATTTGACCTTACATGGGGCCAAGTCGCTTTAGATGAGTCCACCATTCAAGTCGTAATATGAAATCATTACGAATATCCAACTAGTCCTTCCTTTCGTCCGAACGACGCCCTTTAGTATTGACGGGCTGGACAAGGTGAAGCTCTCTAACTTCATCGATTGCAAAAGCGGAATTTCCGCTGAGCACCCTTACGATTCCCATTCTTCGATAACCAGCTCTTGGACTTCCGGCATCAGTCGAATCATTAAATTCTGAGTTTGTACTTACACCTGCCTTCGAAATTCTGTCTGTAGGTGTTTGAGACCGTATAGTGTCAGCTGGAAAAGCAGGAAAGCGTCAAGAGCCGTCTAGAATGTCAAAAAGTTCAAAAGCCCAAGTAGAAATGTGTTCAATTTCTGCATGAGCTGCGAGCCTGGTGGCGATACTGATTTCGTTCGATTACGGACATACAAGTATCAAAGCAGTAGAATAAATGTAGAACATCGCCCTAAGAGGACGTCCAATCGCCCCCTCGAGCTCTGCGCAGGCGAAAAATTGTTCTGGCTGCTCAGAAACGGATTTTGACACTGACCTCGTTAGAATTGTAAAAGAAGAAGGGTATAGAGCCAAAGGCATGATAAAAGGGGAATCAACTGGATGTGTCGTTGTTGTCTGTAGTGAAGTATGGCATTGTGAAGGGGTCAGGCTAGAAATAAACACTATCATTTGCCAGACGAGCTGAGTAGTCGGTCTTCCGACAGGCGAGCTTGTATCCACAAGCCCCAGTTGTGCAACAATGATCGCTGTTGACTACTGCTTATCGGTGTTCATACACTTTTACCTGAACCTCATAGTATCGAGGGTAAACAGCAAGACGGAAACCAGCTCTGTCGAGGCAATTTGCAACATTACGTTAGTATGGGTTTCCAGAGTTCTATTTCTGGTGAAGAGCTCCCAGTTGAGCACTTGGCGGCATCCCTAGAGAAGCACTACGAGCACGGAGCTTGCTTAGTCTGCTCTTTGTGGAGAAACTATATGTAGACACCAACTGCAACGGCTTCGCCCCTTCTTGGCGTCTCATATCGGTGGCTGCAGCATTTGGACAGAGGATCCCGGATGTAACCAGGACAAAACGTTTGTCAGCGTAATAGATGCTCGTTGAGCCGCGATATTGAAGCCATCTCACCGCGTATACCCCAAAGAGAGTATTGCAACATGGTATGAACCAGAAAAAGTTGGATTTCTGTCGCTATACGAAATCAGGCTACAGTTGCACGAGAGACCAGCTCGATGTATTGGTATGGATAGATTTTGAAGCGTCGTGGTTTGAGGGAAGAAGTACGGCCTTTGTATTGCGGACAACGAGGATTGCCCGCAGAGTCAGGACGCTTTTGTAACCGGTCACATTTCTGTTTTTGAAAAACATTTACGGCACCTGGTGCTCGCTTCATAAACTTGGGACAGATTAGCTGACTTATGAGAAACGGGCACATATCATTAGCATGTCATTAGTTCGACGGGTAGGGGTCTACCCACCTGTACACACATGAAGAGGTCAGTATGTGGCATTGAACCCGAAAAAGAAGAACCATCTACGCAAGCATGTTCACATGAGCTCACCTCAAACTTTTCCATTTTAGGTACCCCCAGCCCTGACGTTCTGTTATTATCTGGATTGCCCATCTGAAGGCGTTCAGCAGATACTCCTCGTCTTGCATTTGATGCTAAATATACTTCAAACGTCTGCAGTCGTTTCCCGCATATCTGTATTGTCAGAACGGCCGCGATACCAGAACGGGTTTGTGTAGTGCAAAGCACCTAGGGCAGCTCCGACCTACCGCGGGTTATAGCGGCGTACGTGGTTGAAGCAAAATAGATATCCAAGGCAACACTGACGTCCGAAACAGGGTGTAATATCCAAAGGATATTAAGTTTGATGTTATTCGAAGGATATGGTAGCTAACAGCTCAAAGAGCTCGATGATAGAGCGAGGCAACACCGCCCATAGGGCGCGGGTTGCATGGCAGCAGGCCGCAATGCTTGAGGGAAAGCCGGCGGGATTGAGGAAGGAACAAGGTAGGCATTGTAGGGAGGTAGGACGACAGAGATAAAGATCGAGGTAGGCAGGGGATAAGTAGCCGAAGCTAGGAAATGTAAAAGGAAAAAGGAATGAGCGCGAACCCTACAGTCAGATGAGCGAGTACGGGGGAGATTGCTTTAAACGACAGCCAAAGAGCTAGGCAAATGGTAGATTGCTGCAGACAAGTTGGGCCCAAAAAAATGAGCCAGACTCCTGTACCTTCATTATTAGAAACGGCTATTCTGACGTACTCTATGTACAATGGGGGAAGCTGTGGTGGCTCTAGTGAGTACCGAAGCAAATAATAAGTAGGTTAGTGAGCTGGCGCTAGTGCGGCGCTAAATAAATGCGCAAGAGTATACACTCTTCCAGCCATACACGTAGGCGCGCTCGACGAACTGTAGAGAGGGTACTGTAGCGTTTTGCGCTGCTGACAGCACCTTGTAGTAGCGCACTGTCAGCAGTATAATTGCAATACCTTTTCAGTTTGCTAAACCTCTTATCTTCATAGCGCTTGGAACAATGATACGCTATAGTTGCTACCCTCCACGGAATCATAGTATGACTCTCTCTGAGTGTGGTAAAGTTAGACGTTTCATGCTCCACTTCTCGAGGTCTGACACTAGTTTAGCGCCATGTACCTACTCAGCCGGTTGCTTGTCTTGTTACAGATAGCATAGATTAGATGGCATGGGCACAAGTTGAATGCATAGGTGACAGTCTAGACGAAACCGTTAAGCATGACGACAAGTTTGATATTCTCTAGACTTTCTCGGTAGAGATCCGCTCTCGACCGACCGAAGTGACCCCGGTGCAGCCTTCACATCTCACAGCTGATTCTAGAGAGGCGACGAAAGCTCCAAGTTCTTACTCTGCGAATTCCTCAGAAGCCTTCAGCCACACATTTGCAACGAGGTCCGAAACCTTTCCGAAATAGCTATTCTCAGTGATAGTGGAGAACCTCTTGGATCTGGCTGCAGTGAAGGTCAAAACTACTCTGCTCTGTTCCTCTTGTTTCTTGAGCGAGACAATGCAAAGCAAATATTAGAAACTAGGGTTTGCTGATGCCCCTCATGCTTCCTTAACCTATTTGCATGACATACTGACGCACCTTCGTTTCCAGCTCTTCGTTTCGTCTACACTCTATGTCTGCTTCATTTCTACTGTACTGTAATAGGATAATTTGTACGGTCTCGTATTATTGTACGGTACCGTTCTTCAGGTTGGGCCCTACCAAATTCATGAGATGTTGCCATTCTGGAATCCTCCGAGTTTTCATAAATCAAATTTGAACCGGGAAGGCGCTCAGTGATGCACAGTTACAAAGAACACGCGTAACATTTACACGCAAGGAAATGTTTTTCAACAGTATTTTGATGATGCATAATCTGATTCAGAATATCTTGTCGAAGTTTAGTAACACACGTTTTCACATTTTCAGGTGTTTCTCGAGAAGTCGAGAGATATCTGAAAATTGTGAATGGTGCGCTGGCAATTGCTAGAAATTAGAAACCGGCCATCCCTTCCCATATGAGCCAGCATAGTACCCAAATCTCTTTGCCCGGGATGTGTAAGGTAAGTTTTTGCTCTCAGTGTATTTCCTTACGAGCGGGTGTTGGTACTTATTCTCAGACCACTTAGTCAATGAAGAAGAATCATCAATCAGCACTATTTACTATCTTTCACCCGTTCCTCTCGACCTTCTATAGCTCAGTTATCCACTTCACTCGGCAAGAATTGGGTCTCTCAGCTGGAACTCTGCCCGTGACGTGGAAATCACTGCAGAAATTTTTTGCAGGTACAGATATCGTGAAGATGTTTTCTGAGTTAATATGAAGGGGAACACATGGTTCTGTAGACACGACACATCGAACAGTTTTCAAATGCCGAAAGAATCGTTAACTATTTCGTTTAAAATTTGAACTTTTTTTGAGGCCAGCATTTACCTCGCATGCGGCAAACCTCAATGACCATTTGACACCCGTCTCTATTAGACGATTGGCCTTATCCGAGGCCATTGGCCTGTAATCACTCCACAATTTTCAGTGTAAATTTACCTCGAATATGTCCTTGACATACAGTAGTTGTGAGAGCTTGCCATGTCCGATCCACACCAACTAGCCCACTCTATCGTTTCAATAATGTGTTATTTTTCCCAGATTTTCGGTCAAGTGCCACTTCATATTTTAAGGCACAGACTGTGATGCACTTGCATCATGTGAAATCTCCTGAACGTCAATGCGCACCACGTCAAGTATCACATTAGCACGTCTTATTTCTCCCCAACTATTCTGCATCCTTTATGCATCTCTGTATCACTCTGTCTGCGACTTAGTTTTAAGTTTCTAACCCTAGTCCACAGAATAAACCAGATAACTAATCTGCAAGGTTATTTTCACTGCGAAGGTTCTGCTTTCTTCCATTTTCTAGAAGTGAAGGTACTTCGCCTGTTAACAAACGAGGGGAACTGGCAGAGCTAACTTTACAATAGCTTTGAACCTCCTCACTCGTGCTCTGCTGGCGTGCATCACACAAATGAGTTTGACGACAGTCCAGTACTCGGATGCATCTACATCCGTTTGATAGCTGAGAAACGTCTTTATTCGTAGATGTGGTCGCCACAAATCGCCGATCTTGGACAATTCAATTTTCTGTGATGTATAATATGTTTTTTAGAAGCAATTTGTACTTTGAAATTCACAACGATAATGCGAATTCAAGTTGACGTTACCAATACGTTCATTTCGTCAGCCTGTTTGGATTCCGCTTTACTTTCTAAATTCCGTGCAGGGCTGAGTACAACTATTATACATCTGTCGTAATCTTTCAGGTTTAGTAGAACTTCCTCCTCTGCGGCACATTCTCTCACGAGATCAGCATGACTCAGAGCTGAAAGATAGTTTTCATATCTGCATTCATTGTATGTGTGCACGCGCAAATGTCACAGTACTAAGCCACGATATCTTGAACAGGTCCTAAGTCATAAACCATGTTGTCGAGTACCTTCACATAGCAAAACTTACGTGAAACTCATCGCGTACAGAAGATACTGCACTGATATCTGCAACAAGAAATGGTTTTTGACAACACAGCCCATAACGCGAGCAGTGCTTTGGAAGCATTCAACACCCGATATTCCCCAGAATTGCAATGATTCCATTGAGTACGTAGTCAGTATTGACTGCCCTCTCTAACACGCCGGAACAAAACGGACTCAAGGTCAGGCCTTCAGTTTACGGACATGCTCGGTGCTGCGGTTACAAGTTCATGTAGTGGCACGGCAAATTCGTAAGCTAGGTCAACATTACTCCCTGGGCTATATTCCGAAACCTGTCTCTGTATCGTATACATATATACGCTGTGGTAATATGGTGGCACTACTTTTCTGGTATTGTACACCATTTCCAACAAAAAATCTCAACTGCGGATGCTGAGTCAGATCACACTTAAACTCGGATCACCTTATCTCCAAATCAATATGAGCTCGTGAGAGAGAGTAGTCAGACGCTTGAAAAGCCAAATTTCTGCTTGATTGGGATTGTCACACTCAGCCTCGACCACCTCTCCTGATAAGCTTAAGTTTCTTACTTTGGAGCAATCCAATCGCTGCTCGAAGATCCCACAAGCCAGTAGTTCAATGATGCTGCCCGGCACAACTTGTCATTGAAGAAATGGCAATGGACAGAAAAATGTTTTTACTAATACTAAAGACACCAAGAAAGGGGGTGTTCAAGCTCAATTTTTCAGGCTCGTCTCAGATATTGCAGACGGGCAGCTATTGCAAAGAGGCAAAGTTCACAATTCCTGCCCCATATAGGCAATTCAAGGGAAGTAATTCAGTCAGCATGCCTGAAAGCACCTATTGCCCTCTACCTGGCCACACACTGAATCCACTTGGGGGTTACATTTCCACTTATCCGTAGCAGCAGATGAACGAGCCGTGGCCAACGCGATTGACATCGCAACTGCTTTTGCGATTATCACAATCCTGTCTAGCCTGGCGACGGGATGGACGGACACGACATGGACAGAAAGGTGTAGACGTCGGCGTCGGCGATGTGGACGGATTACAGCACCAGCGACCATTACCAATACAGCGACTCACGCGGCAGCCTCTGCTTGCATTACCCAGCCTGCGACAAGCCTGAAAAGCATTAGCTATTTTCTCAGGACCAAAGCATTTGCACGGGCAACGCTGACCATTTAACAAGGTAAAACTGGTCAGGAAAATGAGGAAGAGTGCAGTAAGCCTCATCTTGGTGCTAAACTGTGCCAGAGGTTACGAGTTGGGGTGCAATTTCAACGGATTCTAAGTTTGCGTTCATGAAAATTCTCCGCATCATTCTTCGTCTTAAATAGCATTTAGAGGCCTATGAAAAGTTACGAATATCCTCGTCATCATTTCTAGGCAAGTACTGACGAGCAGTACTGTCGCGGATGAAGCAGAAAGCTCCCAACTGGATAGAAGTTTGTGTACGATCGGTATGATTCCGGAATGTTGAAATCATCTCAAATGGTGACATATCCATAGGGGCATTTCGTGACGACCTGACCTCACGCATCGTTCATATATCCAGGTACAACAACGGTAAGTGTAAGAGGGTCACGAGAAATGTCGCACGACGAATTTGATCGTCACAACTGCTGTTAACTCCTTTCCCATCTTGCCTGTCACTCTCACCACTCCGTGATTTTATGTTTGTACGGACTCTGCTCGCTTTAGGTCTCGTGTTCCATGTTACTTGAAAAAATTGCAGCATTTAGCTTTTGGAAATTTTGCCCGAATCGCACTGTTGGTACAATATTTGGGATATGATTGTCTTGATACACAAACCCAACGACCTATTTCTGTACAGTTTCTTGTTTCACTATCGGCAAGTGACGGATCATACAGTACTGTCTATCATCTACCTGTTATTTCATGTCTTTTCTTGGAGGAATATGTTTTGAACCGTACACGAATAAGTCTGTCATTTTCATTTCGGTGCTTGCTAAGCCTCAAAAACTGGCCTCCAATACACTTTCAAGATGTAGATGGAATAACACAGATATATATGCTCATCATCAATATGCTTCTCTTTCAAGACAAACGATGATAACTGATTTGAGACTAATTGACAAGTCCATCGCCAAATATCAACATATAATGCTTTGTACGAGCGCAGATGTATTTCGCTTGTACACAGGCTGAAGAGGATCATCAATAAATTCTATCACCAGTGGACCGCTCATCGCAATTCTCAATGGACAGCAAACCCGAAACTAATCTCTTTCAAAATGTAAACCCACCACAAGTATACTGCAGTCCTCTACACGGTCACCAAATTTGACATCTCGTCGGAAAATGGAAGGTTTCAAAAAACCACATTGAAGGTTTGCTTGCCGTTAGAGTACTTCAGGCAAGTAGTGCCTTTTTTCATCGTTCCGAGAGGCGCGATAGACTTTCGAAGCCTGGACACAGATTCCTTACATTCGTAGCAATTACCCCGTTACGCCATGCCCTTTCGGACTATCTGTAGGCTACTATTTACCGGGATTAATGAAAGCAATGTAGAAGCCGCTTCTTAATACTGAAAGGGATTTGCAGAGTCCAAGGATGTTAGATAAAACATGAAAACCATCGGGAAAAGAAACCCTTTCGCTGTAGTTCTATCTCCTGAACTACATTTACACTATTGCAGTGTGTTCTTCTTTGCTCTTATTCGATATGTTTACTTTAAAAGCGATATTCACCGTCTCTGACTTCAATACTCAGCCGGGATGGGCGTACAAACCTGTATAGACTGAGCTGCACTACCTGCACAGTTGTTGGCCCCGAAGCAATACCGACTTTGATAGGTCGACAAGTCGTATATAGGCTACAAATATGTGCAGGCCGAAAGCTACTTTATCAATACAGATCTTTACGGATAGTAGTTTAAACGTAGATATTCGGCATGGTTTTTGTGGGACAGAGGCCAAGTCATCTGAATAAACCACAGCACTTAAAGAACAAGCATGTCTAAATGCCAATCGGAAGAAGCATTGCATGGAACTTCTGTGCCTCCTAATATGTATCACCACTCTCGAAGAAGGCCTGAAACTGAAATGAACATGACTTCCATTACATACGCAGAAAACTCGTCGAGATATTTTGGCCTTTGGCGAGTGTTGAGCCTTAAGACCCTAACCTTGAAGTACCGAGACCACTCGAGGTGCCCTATCACACACAGATACCATCTCGATACTTTTGTGTAAGAGCTAATTGTTCGAGTATATGTGATTCACTTGATTGGGCCGATCAGCTGGGGTCTTGACGAACGAAATGCACGACAGTTAAGACAAGGAAAATTATCATGTCCCGTCGACCGAATGCGAACCAGGCACAAGAGACTAACATTCGGACTGTACCCAGCAACGGAAGTGCTCGATTGCGACCAAGAAGTTTGTACGAATTCCGGCTACTGGCGATCGAAGTATTTCTCGTCAACAGACTGTCGAAAAGGTAGAACCTGGATGTCATTGCAACCATGCCAGGTAGAATAGAAAAGTAAAGAAGTAATTGGGTACAGGGTAAGACTCAATGAAGTCTAAAAGGTATGTCTTTTGACCGTTGCATGGAGAAGCTTCTTATTGGTGCAATAATCTCTGTTATTTGGATCGTTCTTGCTCGTAAAAGCTCTTCTCAGCACTGGGAGCTTGCGTTCCACATAGTTTATAGATATGGGACGCACTTGTCAGTAGTACTGGGACATGCGGTGAAAGCATTTCACGAAATCCCATTTCAAACGATATGGAATGGCACTCGATGAATATCAAATCGATTTCCAGCTTCCGTGGGGCATCTCTGCAGAGAGCAAAATTGTTCTCCACAAATCCTATGATACCTTTTGGACATAGAGAGCCGTGCTCAGAAATATAAAAACCTTCCATTTAGCAAGATATATCCGCGTAAGATCACACATGGTGGGGCGAAGCTACAGCCCAAATTTCGCCTGAACTATGTACGAACCAACACATAAAACGGAAGATCGGGTTCGAGACCACATGTTTCACCTACAGAAGCCTGCTATAGCCAATGAGTTCTATCACTTGGTCTTGACTCTCACCATGGACATCGCTTATCTACTCGAGTTGGGTCTGCTCCAGTCCAGTTCCGCTTGCCTGAATCAATTCATAACGGAAAAACTCTGCAACACGATATGTTTCAAAAACCACTCCCAGGACTTCCGGATCAAAAAGAATAACTTCCTGCGTAGTTTCTTACTTGTAGCGCTAATGGAAAGCCCGTAACCGAAACAGTTCGGCTCGCGATGCTATGACTATCAGGTGGTTATAACAGTCCATCATGTTAACTGATACTTTCTTGGTGACAAAAAGTCCTATACAACGTCTATACACGCACGTATGTATGATAAAAAATACCACAAAAACCCTCCTAGAACATCTCCTGTGCCGCTATTTGGGTGCAATATCGACCTCAGTAGACAGGAACAACCTCTTCAAATTTTGCTGCGGTTGCCAGCGCACGAATCACAGCTTCCCAGCAATTTTCGTTATGGTAAAACGCGTAGTGTAGAAGTACCATACGCTACTATGCATCAACTAATGCATCATCGAAATCGAAGTCGTTCATTATTTTTCGCGTGTGTAATCTCTATGTTTGTTCCTCTGCGAGACATACGTTGAAATTTCGATTCCTGCAAGATTTGCAAGGAAAATTCACGATTATGTAGTGCTCCACTATCCTCGACTCTTGTTCTAGATGATGCCACCGCCTCGAGTGAAGATAGGACAACAGATCTTCCTCACCAAGACAAGTGTGAATTAACGTTAGAATTATTCCCTCGTCGTCCGCGAAATCGAATGTCCACTGCTATTGAACATAGCATTTCGGGGTTTCTTGCATGTTTGCAAGCCGTTGCAGTTCGAGCATCTTCCTTCAATTATTGAAAATAGTATTGATGTCATTTTCATCGCCATTGATGTCTACAATATGATCAGAACCTGAGCAGTCCCGTTCGGACATGTATCTGGACCCTTATATAAAGGCGGAACCAACTTTGTTGGTCTACTTTCATGCTTTACGTTCTGAACCATGCAGATATTGAAAGCATACTCGATCTCTTGGCAGTGAATCTATCCGATCATGAATTCATACATACATCCGAGAGGAAGAACTTCTTGATTCGGCCTATTCATAACATCCATACCGAGGACACTTGTGTGATCGAAAACAATTTAGACTTTGTCGGGCATTTGCATTCTTGAGAGGCCATAGCATTTATATGAAATCGGCGAAGTTTTCCTCGGACTCACCAGCACTCTCAAAGACCCATGTTGTGTAGTATGGAGAGATCAAACGGGGAATCGTGTTGACACCCCAGGTCAATTCAAAACGCGAATATCCCAATAATTTTGCTCAGCACAGAGTCACACGTGATCTCTAATTAAGGGAGGAGCTCATCTACCAAATTCTGGTGATGGAAGGAATGTTAGTAAAGACATAATTACAATCTGTAGTCTAAGACGTTAGAGGCCGTATCCTCGCGAGGAAAACGACCGGCTTCCCTTTTCAGTTTCATGTCTTGAATACCCATCAGCAAATGCAGGAACCCAGAAATAAGCTTTGCGCGTCGGTCGAAAGCTATACTGACTGGTCTACTGCGAAGTTGGAATAGATTGGGGGAGATGTAGCTGGCCGAACGTTCGGTTTTCGACCGACGTAATTTTTTTTTGCCACACGATCAGCCGCACTCATACAAACGTCGTAGCCACTGTTTGTTTCTATCACGTTTACGGTGTTAATTGTACCCAACACTCTTCAGTTTTACGCCCGCACTGTCGGTATAACACACCTGTTGTGTTGTCCTAATAACTTGTAGAGAAATAACATAGAAATGTACCTATTTTGTGACTATAACAACGAGCGCACGAGAGCTCGTGTCCTTCGAGGGAATGGCAAGTCGAAGGCGATTGTAATAGCAGTCTCGCCAGGGGAGACTGCACAAGCTTGATAAAGCCCAAACAGTGCTTATTGATTTCAATCAGAATGCCTTATTTCCTGTATCAAAAGTAGACTGAAGTTGTACCAGACTTACTTTCCGATATACATACATAACTCTAGGTGAACGGGTCGAAAGGCTCAAGTAAGAATGCAGACTTCCAATAATGCTGAGATGCATCCACCCAGCATGCACAGTAGTCGTCTATCTAATGTCGTGCATTGAAACATTTCTTATTCATTTCGATAACAACTCTCCCTTTCGAGCTGCACTCCTTTTCAACATTTTCTCTCTTCTAAGTTACATCAGTCTCATAGTGAATGATGTTCTCAGTGGTGCAACTCACATACATGTCTGGAAAGGCTGGCTATATGAACTTCCGCCCAGTGTGGCCCTTCAAAGCTAAACCGTCAAGGAGTTTATAAGTAATATCTGATGCCCTTCTACTCGTAGGTATAGCGATCGTTTCCAACCATCAGGACCGGCTGTGAGAATTTCAAACAACCAGAACCTTCAGTGGGTGTTCTACATACGATGAGGTGGCAAAGAGTCGCCTCTGAATGTACATGTTTGACGACGTAGCACGTACCTGCAAAGAGACGTAAGTAGTGGTATTGGAGTTTCAATCTTCTTCATGTTTACTTCGTTCTGAAAACAATCCCCATTTTGGACGTGTTAGATCAGTCCACTACAGCTTATACCTTCAATTTACACAGGAAAGCCATTTGTGCTGAATCGTGGAACCTCCCTAACTGTTAGAGGAAACCGGACAAGCCTTCGTCAATGAGGCTGGTTTGAAAGCACTCAACCAAGCATTGCTAATTATATGATATGATACATCTTAGATTTCAACACGATGGGGGGGAGTTGTACACTATCAAAACACGCAGTTAGGTGTGTTCCCCTGCAACTGAGCTTTGATTTTCAATAGAGGTGCCTCAACTAGTCTCATGAAGGTATGTCAGACTTGCTTCTGTTTTGTTCATACCTCAGTCTCCGCAAGAAGGCTCTTGGAGCTATTATGTTCTTTGAACAAGCAAGCTAGTCGAGCGTTGCGTGGTTAGACTGGGTTTAGGAGAATACAATCTCGACACCCGAACTGCCCTCATCAAAAAGGATGAGTACCCCGCTGACTACCAGCTACGACGTACTGACTTGGCCAGTGAATGGACTGATTCAACCAGGTGGAACATGTACAGATGCAATCGTGACTGCCAGCTATTGAACTTTGAAAGCCTGGTGAGAAGGTCCCATCGGGTGCCAGAAACCTCGGTCCTCCTCATCTAGACCTGTCCAAAGAGCTGCAATTCCTAGATAATCACCAGTAGATTGTAGTAGAAGTTGTGTCGAACCAGAAGAAATGGAGAGGTTAACGGATAATCACCCCTGAACTGGCGACACTATGATTGTACTAACCCATTTGATACAGTAACATAATTAGTATAGCCAGCCGTGATGCTTACGTGTCCATGTAACTTCGAATATTCATCAGCTCTAGCGGGCATTATCATGCACACCTGATGATTCTATACGAGGGGTCAATCACCCTGACACTCTAGGTCGCTTCTTGTCGCAAAGTAGTACAGGCACTTGCCAAATGCAAAGGTGCGTGTAGACATTCCCCACGGTGATTGATTCGGTCCAGTGCCCTGGTCCACGAAAAAAGGCTTTTATCGTGAGCCTATCCTACTACGGTGATATTTGAGGGCATACGAGAGCCGTTTGGACCGACGAAAACACCCCACACTCATCAGACTAGTCGGCACTCTCCCAATCGGGTAGGGCTTTGAAGCCAGACCTCACAGATAGATGTCGTCGTAGGCTGAGACCTTAAGCGGTGTTCCTCCTAGTCCCCCACCCGACTTCTGGTGGTCATTTTCCGGTTAGATCGACATCTCCTGTTCGTGTTACGGTGACTACTCGAAGCTGCGTACGAACAAAGCTGTAATGAGCCAGTCCTCGTATCATCTGTATTTCGCTTTGTTTCCCTAGCTAGATACCAGGCGACCATCAATTGTTGAATCGTCGCCTTAGCAGTTGGCACAAAAGCTTAGGACGGCCGCTCCGTCCTACAAAGGTTTGTAATATAGCTAAAAAGGTCAGAACAGGCTTCTAGCCGAAGCTATATTACGTCATTCAGTACCCTTCAGTTCCAAGAACTCGTACAGGTACGGTATCTGTCAACCGTTAGTGCAGAACATCCAACGCCAACTTTAAAAGCTTATTGTGGCTCAGCGGGGCAAAGCAGCCGTGGCTCTAGAGTTGAGAACACCCCGCTATATTTTCAATACGAGACATTCTGTCTTGTGCACGCGAAATTCAAAATCTCGTAGGACGGCTACGCTGAGCTTTTTCCAACAGATTTACGAGACGGCGTTCAAAAAAGCCTCACACATCACCCGGGCATGGTTCCGGTCTACCTCCATTACCGAATTTTCTATTCTCTGGCCGTCACTCTTGCACTTTTCACTTCTCAACAGTCATTTGCTGGACACAAATCGTGCCAGGCCAGATCTTCTGACTTAGTCTGCGAAACAACGGAGCTCCCCTAGGTCACCGACTACCTCGTTGAACTTCTGAAGAGAGTTTTTAGTTACTTTTGTGGTCCAAGCCAGAGCTTAGCCACAAGTGGCACGCCGTAGTGAGCTATCACTGTCGTCGACGAGTAGTAATAGACCGGCATAAGCAGACGTGTATTGTCAGAAGTTCCCTTTCTTAAGTCTGTTCTGTATATAGTCTATTGCAGATTCCACGCTAGGCGCCGATAACTGGATGAGTAACCTCGGTCGATTTTCTTCCATTATTTACAGCCCTGAGATCCTTCTCGAGAGGATCGAGTGGCAGCGGGCTACCAGACACGTCACATTTGAACGCCTCGTCAAGGTCCAGCAAGGAGCTCCTGAGTCCTCCGTTCTTTATTGTTTACATCATTTTGTTTCTCGCAATGCAAGCAAAGCCCTTTTTCGCTACTTTTCAGTGCTATCCAGCCTACTCAGACGGTGTCGGTACGGCCTCTCTCTCTCTATATGTTTTGGGTTTTCTGAGCCCAAACCTTTTGAGCCTAAATCTCTTCGTTGG
The DNA here is from genome assembly GCA_032356245.1 of Endocladia muricata. Classification (NCBI taxonomy): domain Eukaryota; phylum Rhodophyta; class Florideophyceae; order Gigartinales; family Endocladiaceae; genus Endocladia; species Endocladia muricata. The sequence continues at coordinate 17,451 of JAUKWC010063607.1, read as the reverse complement.
GCAGCTAGAAACCCTTCGAAGTCATATGTATCCTACCAACTATCGCGACTGTAGCCGAGGACTACAACAGATAGGTTGATGCTCTACATGCGGGGTACTCGAACAGTGCCTGGTAGTCGTAGTGTCGAGGGTGGGTGGCAGAGCAGCGATATGGCGTGAATAAAAGCGTACATGCTGAGATTTGAAGTCGAACACAAGAACGAAGTAGATGGCTAAAGACTGAGCAACAGCGTTGGTCAAACTGTGCGAGACTCGAATGAGGCTGGATTTAGAAACTGTCGAATGCTGGGAGAGCTGGACCGTGTACCGATCTGTATGAGTGGCGCTCGCAGGTAGAAGTGTTATGTTCACTGCCGGGCAAGTACGGCTCGGGTATACCGCTGTACTCACTATGGTATGTACGGCCGCCAGTAACATAGTGCGGCCGTACAATAGAGGTCTGCAATGTAGCACATGGAGACAGTCGCAAGCGTGCGACAATTCAGTGTGGCTTGGGAGAGCCCTCATACCACGAAAAGCTGAAATTTATACCCAGTAGAGGAGCTGCCCATTGCTTATCGTTGACTCCATCTCCATCAGACCAGTGGTGTTGAAGCACACGGTTAGTCCCATCGCCGCGTGATTTGGGAGTGATATAAAAATCGCCTATGCTCAGTGAGTGTCAAAACACGTTTACTTTTCGTCATTTAATATCTAAGTGCTCTCGCAGCTCTGCAATATCTGTACAGATAGTCCGACTTTAAAGTTTAGCTGAATCCTTCCAGCACTTCACTGTCATCGACATTAGTCTCATGATTTGTGGATGTATGGGTGTAGTGTATGACGTACAGCATCACAGTGGTGCTGATGACACAGCTAGTGGTAAAGTTGGGGCTGTTAAAAAAGAACATTTCCCGGCAATATATCCTCTCCGGGATTTTCTGTAGTGATTCCTGCGAGAGTTGCAGTATTTTTCGAGAGTGGTAACTCATCCAGGATGATACATGTTCGCATCCGAGTTTCACGCGTTCAACCTAAGGTAAGCCCCTAATCTCTTCTGATCACTGCACCGCTACCGGCTCGAAATAACGGGGATGCATAATACATTTCAATAGCTTCAATCACCGCTAAATACATGATCCACGCCCCGACATGGCGCATGCCAATAGCATATGAGTCTCATAGGGTGCGCTCATGCATAGCACCATGGAAGCAAGTATACGTGCTCTAGTATGAATATATTGCCGGTTCCTGAATATATCCCAGGAGTGCAGTCCAACCTTGTTCATAAAAGCTCGGCCCACAATGTCCACACCTCGTTCTCATACCAAGAGAAGAAGGAAAGTTCTAAGCAGGCTTTTCTTTAACCCGTATTTCGAGCGATATAAATCGCATCTTTCTCCGGCGGGAACCACTGTCCGCACTTTTTGATACAAGCTTGAACTCGCCATTTTAACCTCAGCTCTCGCCCAGCTGTATATCATTGCGGAGATAAATGTTTTTCGATAGGGCTACTAACAATATGCCACACACACAGGAACGGCGTTATTAAAAAGTGGAAGGGGTTTGCGATGAGACACGTATGTGGCAGTATCACTCTACAATTGTCGATCTGGATTGGATTATAGAGTCGAAAAAGCCAGGACAAACAAAGCAGATATCAGATGGGTCAGCCTATACCACGCACGAGCCTGGGTGGCCTTTTTAGCGAACGTGACACAGCAAGCAAACGCGAGGGAGCGAGGGTGGAATCAGCATCGGCAGAGAGCAGTGTTGCAACCAACTCGCACATGGAGGGTTACTAACAGAAGCGAACGCGAGGCTGATAAACAACGCAGTTATGCGAACAGAGCGAGGGTGGGTAATAAGCATGCTACCGACATTGAAAGCAGGTAGAAAGTGTCGGCAAGGTGCGAGGAGGCACGCGAGCAGAAACCGCACAAGCGGGAGGGAAACAGGCCGGCAGGTCAGCGAGGCAAAGTTCTACTTAACGCGAGTGGGCAGAAGCAAAGTAAAAGGATAGAGGCAAGAGCCCAGCTTCATGCTGATCGACAAGCGCTCCACCACCCGTCACTCCCTGCTCCTACAGCTACCCTCCAAACCCTCCTCAGAGACCAATAGGCTGAGACGACCAAAGCGATTCACTTTGTAATGTCCGAATTTCCTCAAACAATACAGTACCTCGATCTGAAACAGTCACAAATTTTGCTTCCTTTCGTCAAGGAAATGAGTGCTGACTGACGTAGCGAGTGCGCTTTTCATTTAGGTATGCCAGCCAGAAGCGTCCTGGTCTGGCCTCCCCTCCACTGCCAGCTGCTGGTCTTCTGTAGCCAGGTATTTTGATGCATAGGGGACTTTCTGGCAAATAACTCCATTTAGATAAAGGAGTTTCCAACTGTCAAGCTTTTCAATGACTGCTCTGATGCATGGCGTTGGAAAACCTGGACCCGATTCCGGACCCCAACCTAGAGATGGTATCTTTCAATTCAATAAGTGCATTTCAATACGTTCTCAGCCAATCTGCTCCCGTCGTTTCCCATTCTTTCACAGCATTGTAATTTGTTCACAAAGCGTTGGTTTACTTTCGAAATGGAACCTGTCTGCTCTATGACATTCGTGGTACCTGCTTGTTCCACTGTCTCATCGTGATCGAATGTGGCGCGACATGCAGAACGTGCCCCATGACAGCAACTGCTGCGCTCGGCTTCTTAGGAGATCAGCTTTTGGGCGGCGACACGTAGCCATTCGGAAAAGTCGAATGGAGAGGGGGAACTGGTCATAATGTAGCCCAAGGCGTACGGTAAGCATATGTAGTTGCTAAGGAGAAAGAAATTCGATGCATGATGACGCAGTCTGCAATAACAACAAAATTGCGAAGACAACAGAATGATTGCTGATGTCCAGCACCGCACAATCCACCAGCAGAAGAGTACATCTTGTTGGCTATTTGACTTTTATTATCGAGTAGCGAGGTACAAATTGATCTCAGGTCCGATATGATTGCAAGACGAAGGACTTCAAGATGAATTTGTCGCCCTGCAGTAGCGTTATGAAACAAATAACTGGGCTACCTAAGGTCTAAAGGAACAGTTGATCGGTAGGTAATTGTGTTGGTTCATCAGTTTTCTTCGATGACTAAAAGTTCTACGAACGACTAACAACATCCACTTACAAAGAAAATGCAGTAAAAGCAAAAAATGCCTTAGATATCCTGTACACAGCGATTTGGGTGCAATATCGGCTCATATGGGCAGGAACAGCCGATTTCTAATTTCTAACAATTGCCAGCGCACCAATCGTGGCTTCCAGATCTTTCTCGATTTTTCGAGAAACATCTAGAGCTGTAAAAACGAGTGCTGCTAAACTTTCATTGGCTATTCTGAATCAGATTATGCATCATCAAAATACCAAATATAAACTAAACGCACAAGTCTAAGTAAAGTGCGCGTTCTCCACGAGTGTGCATTGCTGCACGTGAAGTCTAAGTGTGATTAATCAAACATCCTCGCCGTCCTACTGGTGAGAGAAGTTCTCAATTCGATTATCAAATCCCAGAAAGTCAAATGGACTGGAAGACGTTTGAGTGAAGAACACAGCGATCCGTGACTCCCAGCGAGAGAAATGGCGCGCTTCGCGTCAGAAATACAAAGCGCTTCGCCAAGTGCAGTTCGCTCGCTCATGTACATAAGTTCGGCTTGTCGTTGTCAGTTCTAAAATTCAGGTAAGGAAGGACGAGTATGAGCTAGAAACAAAGCATGCTTGTATGACACTGCCCTAGTGCAGTGTCACAGAGGGGCGGGGGGGACGTGGCAGGAAAGCGCCGAAAGTACTACTGTATAATCTAGGTTAGTACTCTAGGTAAAGTTTTGCTCTCTAGAGATCGGCCTTTGCACGCAACGTATTGCTAGGGCGGGGAGCTATATCGTGAGATATCGCAAAGAAAGGTACAGTTCCATGGAACTGGATATTACCCGGACAGCAACCAACGAAAAGGACTATTACTCCGCAGAGAGGCGTACCACCTAGAAGATGGCCGAGATCAAGTTGGCGGTAGTATCCAAATGAAGTGATAGTACTAAAATCAGGAACATCGTTCTGATAGCGTTCCACCAACGCTACAGATACGCCGAATCGCTTTCATGACGTGCTATATAGCATAGCGGGTGAAGAATCATATTCCGCGCTGGGAATTGTGTACGACTATTGCAGGAAGTTGTGCAACCACTAAAGACCATAAAGAGACTTTATAGTCTAATATTAATGTAGTAAAACACAAACAACAACCGGGTTGCCTTACTTCAGAATGCTCACTGGGCATGCAAAGGACTTAGTTGATAATTGAGCTGGATTCCGGGAATTAGCACCCTACAAGCCAGTCACCATAGGCAGTGGTCCATCGTAGCATGTCAGGAGGACGACTGAGGTAGATTGTCCCCGGAAGGGGCATAAAACATGACTGAGAACTTCTCATACAGTCGTTTGAAGCAATTTAGCCTACTAAAGGGAGCAGCGCACTCGCTCGATCGCAAAAAAGCACGGGGGAGGCTACCAAATAGCCGGTTCACGCTTGCAAGTCGTCCTTAGACTTAGAAATGAGCCACCGCACTATTGAGTAGTTTCTTGTACGATAAGATTTAGCGCCGCCATATATGCATATTCCAAGGCCTATGCCGGGGAATAATCCGCACTAAGAAAACCCAATTCTAACTAGATACTACACTTGATACTACGAATTACCCAGCAATATGGCAGGACACTGTAACCGAACCATATCGCCGATAAACTAGCACACACACGTGTCCTACATGTACTAGTATCGCATGCAGCTGTGGAGCGTGCAGCGGCGTATCTGTCACTTTGAGTGTTGGTCATCGGCCGCATCGGTTCAACATAGTACAAGTGCTCGGAAGAGTAGGTGTTAATTGTGTAAGAGTGAGTCCCAGACGTTATCAATTGTCTCTCGTAAAGTGGAAACGTTCTCGATCATTCAGGAGCCGAAATTTATAGGACAATATTTATTTGTATGTGTGCCTGGAACATTGCCTAGATAACCAATCTACTGCATAGCATATGAGTGGCGGGAACCACGTAAAAACTACATCAGAACCTACTAACACAACCGCATATATCACGGAGAAGGAGAAAATAGAACTGTACAGACAACGTAGTTACGGTTAGAGAGTAGCGAATGTTCTGCCGGAACACATCTGTGTCAACGTCCCATATGATTAGAATCAGTTTGTCCTTACGACAAAAACTCCTGGTGAGCGGTATGACGTCTCACTGATAGTGTACGAATCTCGCCTCCTCTATAGCCGTTTATCTATGGAGTAATACACAATATTTTGAGTCTCGTACGAAGCACGGGGCCCGAAAAATCTGCGCTTTGAGAGTAGAGCTGTTGGTCTGGCCTAGCTCCAAGAGCCGGCTCTCTGCGACAGGGTGCACTGTACCGATTCACTTGTTGCCGACAATCATCTCTCCTATGCTTTCTATCTGATCGGACAATGGTGACAATTACAGTCGATAGAACGTATGCAGTCATGACTGACCGCCGTGCTGTGGGATTTCTTATCACTTTTTCTGTGTAATCCTATTATCTGTCGGACAGATAGCTTCGTGCGGGGCTCACTTGCCACATATGGGCCTAGCTTCCAAGTCAGAATATGGAATGACTACGTCTGTATTTCTGGAAATAGTTGCCGACGTCTACTGCGTCCAGGAGCGTAGTAAACCTTCCACCCGTACTGCAAATTTCGGAATGCTTTGGAATGCTGACTTCCATGGCATTCCAAAACGAGGAGTTCGTGTGTTACGGCGGTTTTTCGCATGGACGCCAACTTCCAAAAAATAGATATATTTCAATGCCGCGTTCAATGAACGGGCGCATCCACTACCCGCAGTTAATTTCCTAGTAAAACATCTAGCCCGTACTGCGAATTGTGCAGTAGACTGCTGTTCGGCAGCTCACCTTACGTACCTCAATGTCACATGATGACCTACGGCCTGCCTCATCTATGTTTCCCGAAATGGATACGGACGTCCACTGAGTGCAGTACGAAATCTAGTGTCTTTTGGACAGTGAGTTTTGCCTCATATGAGGTCAAAATCATGACTGCAATAACTAAATTAAACCTTCGATTTTTAATCATATTTTGAAGGTGTAGCACCTCTACCACCCACCTTGTGCTCCTTTGGCGTTCAAGTTGAAACTTTTCTACAACTAGTTCTAACTGCCACGAGTTAGTCCAGTGGTCTATGGGCTGCAAAGAGAGCATCTGACCGCGATTTCGATTCTTGCTGAGTGTCTTTGCGCTTCGAAGTCCTCTCTGTGGACTCGACAAGTCCCGAAGTAGATGTATTTCAGGATTCTTCTAAAGAGCCCTCTTGAACAGAAGATAGTATACGGTGACATCTTCTAAAGGTGTATTCCATAGCGATGCAACGAAATCGAGCAAGTCTTATGACGCCGATAGAAATGTTGGAGGGCTACAGACTCTTTTTTCATTTCGGTAGACATTTAGAAGAGACAACTGTGATTTCAACCGGTGCAGCTCAGAAAGATAGAATTCAGAATTTACTTCCCAAATTACTGAAACATTTTAAAACCTACTCCTCATTTCCTTCATATTCGAAATCATGGACCTCCTGGACATGCTGCTTAAAGCAATTCCTGCCAGTTTCAGGATGACGAATGTAAACGTCGCACAAAGTATCTCGAAAACAACTTGAACATAAAAATTTCGATTTCTTCGTGTTCCTACAGAAAGGACAGCAAAATTGATAGGCCGCATTTGATGACGTCCCGTCAGACAACAGATGTGTGCGCTTCGCGGAGGGTTAGGTGGACCCCACACCCACTGTCGAGGTCCACGTTGTCATTCGGAGTCCCAGCCGAAGACTTCCGACGAGCCTGCAAAGCTCGGTCCATTCCATTATCAATTAGTCCATCTGCCAGTTGGCAGTAGAAATCGTTCGGAGTCAACACCCGACATTTTCGGCGCCCTGAGTACAGCTTCCATGAGTCAACGATGCAGATAGCCAGTAGAGAGGTGTTGACTGTCATCGCCCAATCTTTAACCTCGAACTTTTTTTCCAGCCCAAGGTCATCCTAACGAGAGCAGTTGTGCTCGTCAACCTGAGGGCATATTCCATAGTAGTTCTCATATACTTTCGGATTGGCAATCTCAATGCTTTTCAGGTGAGGGTTGCCGTCACGGGACCTCCACCTGTCACGGCATATGTTGTCACTAGCCGAGTTTGTCCCAGTAGAGCTGACAAAATAGCGTCTATCCCTGTCAACCGTCAAGAGAGCCGTGTGGTCGGGCTTATTAGTGACCATCGTGACGTGAGAACCCTTGTCAGCTATTTCCAGTCTGGAAAGGTAGCCAACAGGGTAACCCTTTCTGACTGTCTTGACAACACCGGTAAACCTCAGGCCATTCTCAAGACGCACTTTAGCTGCCTCAACCGACGCGAACTACGAGTCAGCGCAGATGACTCTGTCCGTGTGGAATCACGGATCAACCAGTCTCAGAAGTACGGAGGTTCCATGGTTATAGCTGCCCTTGTACTATTGGTAAACATTATCATCTGAGGACAAATTCAGCTCGAGACGAATCATGAAGCCACTGACACCGCAAAAAGCTGACTTGATTTCATACCCACTTTCGGGCTTGCGACCGAGGGACACATAATGTGGAATGCTAATAAAAATCGAGCTGCCCCCCAGCCTGTACTACCTCGACATGCTCTCATCGACGCACTTGCGGTGAGACGTCTTGACCTTTGTGGCCTGATGATCATTAATTGCATCAATGAAACCTTTGACAATGTTCCATCCCGGATCCATAGTCTCAGCGCTGCTTCCAGATAGGGTAAATACAATGCAGGTGCGGAGCTGCTAGAAACGGTTACAAGGCATTATGTCTCCAAAACGAGCTGATTGCAAGTGTTTTCTGCTCGTGATGTTGCTCCACAATGTGCAACGATTGCTGAACTGGAATCTTGTCATCAGGACCAGAATCCCGAAAAAGCGTAAATTTTTGCGTTTCCTTGTTATCTCGAAATACGTCCTTTCCCGTTCCCTGTTTGCCCACGCGACCATGCAATTCAGGTGACGCTGCGGGAATACCTACATTAGGCAGTTTAATGGAGTCAATGGTGCAGGGTAGGAGCGCTCAGATACAATCCCATCGATTGGGCCAGTTACCTTCCAAGGCACCGTGCAATTGAAGCCATTCATTTCCAGTGTAACTTCGGAACGACTCCAAACTGTACCATTGACCTTAACGACCGCGCCAGATGACTGTACGCTTGTGCTCCTTGTGAAGTCTTCACCCGCTCCATCCATGAGTGTGACGAGGTCAATGTCAACAACCGATTTGGAACTGCTTCACTGATTTCCCAATTGCTCAGAGATTTCAAGAGCGATTGGGATTTCTGTTTTAGCATCTTTTTCCAGACTCTCTCCTGCCTCAATTTTTGCCAGCCGCAGTGGCATGACCTTGATACCATCTTCAAGCTCCCAGCTGATATTCACATCAGTGACACTTCTGCCGTTGACGTTAGACTTCTTGACATCTCCGACGGTTCCGGAGGGTTTCTTGACAATCCAGTTGGCACCATACATCCGCCGACACTCGGAGTCGGAGGTTGCAAGGGGAGCTCTAGTATGGACTCGCGATCGGACGATGCGACGGGGGTCGGAAGTGGGAGACATGGGTTTTGAAAATTTAGGACTCTTCCGGATATTCGGTGTAATTCTTGCTCCTGCTGTCGGTGGAGTTGGACAGCTCTAGCCTGTCAGAACTATCAACTCTACGGTGGGTCGCTCGGGCAAGAGAAGAAGTTAAAAAAATTCCTACTGATTTTATGTTTCGACTGGACAGTTGGCCTCATATGAGGCCAAATGTCCAACAGACACTAGTAATACCAGTGGTTAACTACACATTTGCAATTCCGGGTCGAGTATTACCAGACCCGGACTTCGACGTGGTGGACGTCCGAGTGTAGTATTACTAGACTCAGACGTCTGCCTGGTAATAGGCCGGGTCTAGTATTACTAGACCTAGAACTGCAAAATGCGTAGTAAACCACGGGTATCACTAGACCTCGTACTACGCTCAGCAGACGTCGGCATCCATATCCGGAAACACAGACGTACGAACGGATTTACTTTGTTTTTGTCGAAGCTACGCCCGTAGTGTTTATGGCCAAGACAGAATAAAATTCTCTTGCTCGATGGATACCAGAACCAAGAAATCCACCGAGTACCCTGACGAGTCTACAAATTTCCTCCACCTATATCCCGCACTTCTAGCCCTTGTCGCGTTGTCGAATGGCAAGGTCATACTCCCAATCGGCTAACAAACGTTCTGTACAAGTACTGATGAACATGTGGTGCGGACTGGATGATCAATGCGGTCGTAGGAAAAGTCAGAGAGGTAAACAAGTCCGAGATCGAAGGCAAAAGTGCCACTATCGCTCACAATTGCCAGAAACACGTCGATGGTGCTAATGTCACCGTGCTGAGACTGGCAACCATCTAAGCCTGAGGGGCTTCGAAAGACGCCACTAAAACAAGAGCTGCATCTGTTCCTCAAGTTTCTGAGGAACCGGGAGTTGAATCTTGTAATTTCAACCCCCATGTGCATGCATATTGACCCCGTCGCAACGATGGATGCGGAAAGCCACGACGTCACAAGGAGCAAAACTCAAGATGCATGTAGCATGGTAGGCGGCGTTTGTGGTACGGCCTGGGATCGTGCCTTGGTCGTATCGGAAATAAAATGGATTTGTACAGTCGAAACCTTCCAAGTATACTATTAAATCAACGAGACTTTACCTGACAGCTCGTACTCTGTACTACTGACACCACTCAGACACTCCGAATGGATGTTCTGAAAGCTTTGTCTGAGTTGCATGACTATGCAGAGAAACGAGACCAAGGAAACGTTTTATGAGAGAGTGAGCAACTTTGAAGTCTTACAATTCGTCGGGGGTTTTGGTCCTCAAAATAAGCCAATTTAGCACTCATTGCACGTTACGAAGTAGCATCAAAAGCCGGAGGCTTTCCACATCTTCTTGTGTTGGTCGATGCATGCTTTGCAACCATTTGGAGCAGCTTCACAGCTGCACTTTATCTACAGAAGCGGGGCGTAGCGCCGAGATCACAAATCCTAGTGTCTATTGGACATTGAGTTTTGCCTCATATGAGGTCAACTCTGGCCTCACATGAGGCCGGCTGACCACCAAAAAAGGATGTAAAATATATGATACGTATCGTAAATATGCTAGTTGTTGTAAGTGTAGTTTTTCTCACCCCCTTCTATGATACCAAAACAAAGGGTAGTCTACTCCGTCGCACTAAAACTCTGGCTGCGCAAAACGTTCTATGAGTTTGATATCCCTCACTCTGCCCGAATAGAGAACTCAAAGACCTTCAAGTAGGTATGAAGAACAGCGGAAGTGGAAGTGTCCTTGATACTGAAATATCTCCGCGAAATTTGGCCTTACGGGAGGCAATTTGACCTCATACGCGGCGAGATGTCGGAAAGACACTAGATAGGCTTCTATTAACAATTTTGTGGATGCAATATTTGATTATTGGGCTACACAGGTAGGGCGTTGCAGAGCATTTGCGTCGATGACAGTATATATAGGTGGTGTAGGCTACGGGTAAGCCAGGTTTGTATTGGTATTCCGCAATATGGGCCTCTCGACCGAAAACCAGAAAGGGAATGTGACATCCAATCGGCTTGCTCTGGTGTTTCGGGCCACATAGGACATCTCGAACTGACAATATCGCCCAATGAAAGTATCCACCGACACTCGCAGAGCAGCTACGACCGTGGAACTGCAGTGCTTCTTAGACTGCTCGAGCCATCATTATATACTTACAGAGCCATCTGTGCTGAACGACAAAACACGTCAATTCGGACAGCAGGGGTACTTCCCGGGAAGGCCTGACGTTTACTGGTATCGTCCAGATAGAGAGAAAGAATCGCGCTGCAGAAGACCCGTCAGGACTAGAAGCAACTTCTATCGATGTTCATATCACGATGGTGACTATTACGCCTGGTTTTATGAACGTCGTATCAGTGGGACAACATAGGCGCAACTTCATGACCGTTACTGAGATAGATTCGACTGGAGGCACAATATATCGTGATAGGTCGAGATTCCGTGACGGAAATCATCACAGTGAGAGCACCGAAATACCCATCCAAAGGATCACGTGAAAAATTCTATAGTACTTAATCGCCGTGTGATAGACACAGCCGCTATCTTCAAGATGACCTCCGTTCAGAAAAGAAGTTGGAAATCAAAGCTTGGGCGACGAGATTCCACGCATTCCTTATGATAATCTGCACTGCCGACCCCTACGAACTGGACTCAGGGTGCCGAAAGAGCAGGCTGCTGACTTGAAACAGTTTGTACTGCCCACTGGGAGATAGATTCATGGGCAGTGGTGCCGGTGGAGGTTGACAGGCTCTTGAAATGTCTGCAGTTTAAATGAAAACTGATATCGTAGACTTTGACGGGAGCTCCATAGCCGACCTGAACCTTATACAACCAAAGTGTTTTTTTTAAGAAGTCATGTCACCAAATGCCGCTCCCCGATCTTCGTGTCCATTCCATGCCAAAACGTAGAGATCAAAACCTATATGTTCGTGATGTTTCCGAAATATGCACTACGAGGTTTACTTTGGTCATCCGGAACCTGACGGGGACTGGTTATAGCGGCATGTTGGAGACGTGCATGTTCTTGATTGAAAAAAATGCAGGAACAGTATTCAAAGCCTCCAAGCACTTCGAGAAATAAAATCTGGATATGTTGTTGGTGATCTTTACATATAGGTCATCTAGCTGTCACCAACAAATGTCTTCCAAAAACAAAACGGTGCTTTGGCCCGGAAAAATTATGTCAGCGTCGTAAGAATTGCTCAGTTGTATAAAGTCGAAATAAACCATCTCTTCATAACATAATACGGCATTCTGTCCTCTTTTCAAGCGGGCTCTTTGACAGAATCCCGACAAATAAGTACTTTGGTAAGTTCGAAGTTCCGAGTTGAGGAGTCGGAAGCGCAAACGCGCTCAGTACGAACCAAATTCGCGCAAGGAAATCACTTCCTAACCTAAATGTTGTATCACAGTAGATTTGCGGAATGATTCTAGGCCAATGAGGTTTGCTCAAGTTTGAAAAAGCCGCCAGGACGAAACGCAGAACAATGCAGACTCTGCATCAAGAATTGGCCAGTGTCTGTGAGGCGAATCACATCTCCCAGTCTTTTGATTTACTGCTGACTACCTCGATCTGTCTAATTATTATGATTTACTTCAACTTTAGCCAAACATAGTCCTGGATGCAAGTATTGGATTATGAACCTGAGTATTCCGATGCGGCGGAAATTATGGTCATTGATGGTAGAATTGGTATTTACTCTAGTGGCAGCATTACGCCCGCATGTGAAATATACAGCCAGTGTAGGACACTGCCGTACTGCGGGTCCGGGGGGGAAGGTGCACAAGCTGCTGCTCGGAACTGAATTCCTCGGCCTCGGCAGCGGACAGTGCTTGGCTCTCGGAAGACTATCTGTCCAGCAGCGATCACTTTGCCAATGGTGTAGTGGTACGGGTAACTGGTACTCGATATTCTGTGCTGGGCACAAAGGAAGCAGGGGAGACTCGTCCGGAGATACGGGGTAGTCACTAGTCCGGAACGGCATTAGTCCTCGAACGGATCGACGATTGACGGCGGCGGTCTCAGAATCGCTCTCGGGCGTGCTCTGTCAAGCTTCGGTATGCGTAATTGCTCTCCGGCGTTCGGTGTAGTCGCTTGTGACGGTTATACCCAGAATCCTCAGAGTCCGCGATTGCTGAGCAAGTCAGCACCTGATCTTAGATCAAACACAAAAGACCGTTGGTCCGACCGGAAGGTAGATATGTTTGCGCCGGAAGGGGATCGTGTGCTCGAAGCACAGCCGTACGGCCCGTGCTCTCCATAAGCGCCCAATAGGTACCAGGAAAATGAAACCTCCAAGCACAGGGCTGTAAACCCCGAGGGACGAAGGGGCCGAAAAGGAGGAACTCTCCGACGTCGCGGGTATAAATCCGCACGATAGAACGTGCTCTCGTGTTTGCGTTACAGAAGACGTGGGTTGACGTCTGCCCCCTTGTCGCAGCACAAAAAGGATAATTGTCTGCGAAGAAAGCTTAGCTGGGCCCTGTAACGGGTACAGCCGCACTAGTGCTCGCGAGCCGACTGGCTTCCGACCCGATCGCACGCAATTAACCGCGGGTGAGCGTGGGCAGCTAGATCGCAGAAGAAATGTAGCTCTTCATACCGACTGAGAATATGTCACCACAACGCTGCCAAGGTATTTTACATGCAAACCTAGTGCTGTAACCATTATACATAGCAAATCTACCGTCGGTCTCAATAATTGGCGCCGCCACTAAATATTTAGAAGTATAGTCAAATGATTGGGTCCAGACTTAACTCTGGCTCAAGTTCGAATAAATCATAATAATCAAAATAGTAAGAACTACAAGTAGTTAGTAATAAATCGAAAGAGTCGGAGAATTGAGTTGTCGCAATGCGACTGGTCGGCGCGCCGCGCAGAGTCTTCGCTGTACTGTAGTATGCGCCGGCGGCTTATCGCGATTTGAGCAAAGCTCATCGGGCGAAAAGTGGCCCCAAAATCCAGTACGCTACAGCCCAAGATGTAGTGGCTTATCCTTATTCAACTTGAAGAGCCCTACTCCCTCGTCAAGCTAGCGGCATTTTCTCAACCGCAATTGGTTGCACACGATCATCCCAAACGCGATCCGTCTTGCATGCATGCATGCGGCCGTCCCCGCTTCAGGGTCCAGCTCACCCTGTCTCGAAGACAACTATCCTATGTGTCTTGCTGCAAGCCAACAGATGCCAATCCGCGTCGTCTGTATCGCAAACATGAGGACACCCTCAATCGTCGGGATTTACGACTCCAATGTCAGGACTCTCCTCCTCTTCGGCCCCTTGGCCCTTGGAATTTACGACCCTTAGCTCAGAAATTGCCATTTTCTAGTTGCTATTGGGCACATATGAACAGAACTTACCACACAGCTGTGTTTCAAGCATACAATCATCCGGACGAGCTCTGTCGGCTACCAAAGCCAAGGAATCCATCTGCAAATAGCAGCCTGTGCACTACACCGGACCTGCTCTAGGGCAGTGTCCTAAACCGAGCACTTAATTAACTTGCTACAATTTGAAATCGTGGGAAAGTTGATTCTGCTTGAAAACAGCGGGAGCACACCGTAGAAGGTCGGGGCATTGCAATTTTGGAACCAAATGAACAATCGCTGGGTTACTCCATGTATTGCATTCACGATCCTCACCTCATGCGAGGCCAGAGTTGCCCCCATATGACACAGAAGCCAATGTCCCGTACAAACTATATTTGGAGTGTAGACCATCATTACCGCTAGAGCCATACAGTAATCCTAGCGTCCACGTAGCTGAAGTTCATTGGACGACCTGTCGACTCATTGGAGGGATGAATACCGTACATTCAGTCTCAAAATTGTGATATGGTTCGGGAGCTCCGAGGCAGCGACCTAATGAGGCCGAATGTGCTGCCGCTACGTGATGTTTTCATCTCCCAACCTTAGATGCAGGTGGGACCCACGTCACACATGCCCCAGCCTGACTCGGACTGCAAGCTTAGCTTCAAACTGACAAAGTCGTGTGCTGTGATCCGCCGGTAGACCATGCGAGGACCTAGGCCATCTAGACGTTGGAGTACCTCCAATCAGAAGAAGTAAAAACTCCTTCGTCCAACAGAAGTCAGATCCATGTAGCACGATTCGTTCTCTCAGCATCACGCTCTAGACACCGGGGTTCTGCACCGAATGAACAACGAAAGGTATTTCATCCTTCTCAGGACTCAAATGATAACTATAATGGAATGCATGTACGGACCTGTCTTCAGGCGAAGCGAGACATGTGGTGGCAAGGCCCTCGGAAATCGCCACATCGATTCAAGCAATGCATTCGAATGCCTCGAAAAATGCACGGCAGGTTCGTAAAATCTGACATGGAGAGCAATCTAGTATCTACTAAAGGTCTAAGACTGGAAACAAGTAGCAATTAGAGGATGATCGGTACGTAAAACTTCGTTACTGTTCTGTAGCCGCTTGGGCACGGTTGGTCTTCTCCTGCGTTCTGATGAAGCATGGTACATTTCTGAAACTATATTACTTGTGATTCTCAATGGAGCTCCAGTAAACTTTAGTCCACTCGTTCTAGAAGCGTCAGTACAGGAGCCTAACCGGCACATAGCCGGGATATATTACAATAAACATCGGGAGTATGAACTTTTCTGGACATAGAAATGCGGTCAGTTGCGTTATTAAAAAACGAAATAATACTCGACATGCCTTGCGTGGAAGTTTTCTTTCGATGCACGGGGTTCTTGTGCCATGTCGGATGTAGCAAGTATTCTGGGGCTTTGAATCTGGTCGAACCACTTTCAATGGCTATATTTGTAAAACACTTTGGGCATCCAGACTGCAATAGAACACTCCGACGATATGCCAGCAGAAGTTCTCGGCGGGGTGTTCAACAGTACAGAATCGGCGAGCAGCTGTAACGGAATTCTCAAGACAAAGCCAATGTTGAAGCCTATGGCTAACACCTGCAAGAACCAGTGAGGAAACTTTTCAAAGCACAGGGTGGTGCTAATGAGTTTGTTGACACAGGAACCATTCTTGTTGGTCGATAATTAAAGATTCTAGTTCCTGTGCCCGACCTATAGTCACGTTCTAGTTTTGGTCTCACTACTTATGCTTGTGGCATGATGCTGCGTAGTACTTCGTTGGATCAAGAGAAGCAACAGAAGACACATGGAGAAAGCAGTCTGAGTCGTATTTGTGACTACACAGCAAACAATATGGATACAGAACTGTATCAATCTCAGGGTAACGGTACGCAATATTTCGTGGGGTGTGTGGCTCCAGTGCCAAGAACCACAAAACTGTGCTACGAACGTGCTTGACTTCAAAACCAAAGTGATGGTTACACTTATTGTCGTAGTGATAGCCAGGACACTCGGGGCTAGCTGCTCATCGTTTTGTATACACTCATGTTTCGAAAAAGAATTCGAGAAATACGTTGTAACTGTTTGGTTTGACATGTCGATGTGAGGGCTTACCAGATTCCGTGGAGACTGGAAAATGTTTTGCTTTCCTCTCCGGTATGCAAAGAGGCAAAGATTTTCTTGCTGAAGATATCGGGATGAACAGAGTTCTCCTTCTTGTTGTGAATCTTCCCAGAAGTGCGCTGAGCCTCTCATGCACATCCGACACCTGAACCTTCACAGTTGTCGTCTCGAAGATGCTTTTCAAATTCTCGGGTCACTCAGTCATAGTCTCAGTCGTGTCCTTCGTATTCAAGCCATCCGGCAGTCCAGCTCTGTGCTGCTTAGTTGTCGCAGTAACTCCCATGCTCATGTCGTGGACCAAAAGAGACAGAAAATAGATCAGCGAATTATTGGCGGCAGTAAGAAAGGTTTCTTTGCTGAAGCTGTACAGACTATCAGTCATCCCTGGAAGAAAGGCGCTGCGACTGGTTATTGGAGTAAAATCGAGCGGAGGCACCGTTACCGCTCGAAAGATTGAACATGTAAGCACAAAATACTCAGAGTAAGCAGACAGTATTAGTCCTCTTGATGAGACGTCCGTTCTCCTCCGCCTCGTGAAGTTCGACTGGGCCAGCGAGAGCTCAGGAGTATGTAATGTACCGACTCACATACGTTGACCACCGTCGTCAACACGTTGGTGCCGTCTGCTTCCCTTTAATCCCCAATAGAACTTGTCGACTCAATAGGTCGGCCTACTCTTTCATACTCCAATCAAGTCTTCCAAATCTTCCTGACGCGTATGGAACTTAAGTCTGTCGAGAAGATGACGCCATATCTCTGCTTGCTGACCTTCCACCTTACTCGAAGCGGCACGTTTAGAATTCCATACAGTAATAGCATGACAGAACATGGACACTCGTTAACCCGCTGCCACAAGCGCTAGTTATAGAATTGTCTTATGCAGATCGCACCTATTAATCGCCAGCCGCTCTACTTCGCAGTTTCTACTGCCGCTATCGTATGCAGACGACGCGTTAAATGCAGCGCTACAACGCAACAATTGCGCCACCAAGCCCGACAGTAGCAATACCGTACACATTTTAGTAGTCTTCTCTCTCCGAGATATTGTGAGACAGTTTTGCATGAGACTGTAGTACATGTGAGGAGTCCATTTCAGGTACCCTAAGCATGTAAAGATTTAGTTGCCTGATTCCTGTAATCGCGGGTGAACTTCTGCCTGTTGAAGGTCCCGAGCTTCTCTGCAGCGTGTTCAATTGAGCGCAAATAACCAAAAGGTTAGAAAACCAAATCTGCTCAATGCTTTTACCCAAACTGCACTGCT
>JAUKWC010063496.1:0-36502 GCA_032356245.1 Endocladia muricata | reverse complement strand
CCATCTGCCCAGGTATTTTCGTGTCGGTAGATCTCAACGCCTCTCATTAGTGACACACCAACGATCTTAGAAATGACATGCTTTCAAACGTCACGAAATACACGTTTAAAACCTCTCTCTGACGGCGACTCGAGGTTCAGTTTGTATTTTCGCTGCGTCCGATATGTGTAAGATCTGTTCAGCACAAGAAGTGTGTGCCTCCCGTTCTACACGGGTCACCTGTAGCACGGCTACGGCAAAGGTGAACTGAAGTGTTAGGCTCTGTACTCTCCACGTGCTTCTAGGGGTAGTTGTCCATACAGCGTAGGAAGAAAGTTGTTTCGTATGAAAGGGTGCCGACTCCACTGTAGGCCTCCTCCCTTCACTGCAGTTGGGAACAATTCGGCGCAAACCACGCGGTGCCAGATGTATGAATTCGTGTCCACATTATTAACCAATGACGGGTCGGTGCAGAAAGCAGGCTCTACTACACAAACACATTGCGAGGGACAGAACCACTACGTTCCAGCGCCGCCGTATTTTTAAACGTCTAATGTTCGGAACGCACTAAACTCATGGCGTCCTACAGCACTCTTGCAATGTGACAAGCCTGACGCGGATTACACGCTAGTCCTCAATTCTGTTGCACTATGTTTGCAATACTATTCGAGAAATGAGCGTAGAGTTTTACCCGCCGTCTTGTGCCAGATAACGTCGGCAAGATTCTGGGCCAGCCGGTGCCCCTGAACATCTTCGAGCATAATTTTCAGTTTTGTAGAGCCGCAGATAGCGTATATTGCGCGTAGCGGCCTTCAGTACAGAGCCGCGAGATCCGCTGGAAAGCAATGGAGAGTGTGCGGGGTCCAAGGTAAGGCTATCTGTGTGAGGCAGTCTATAGGCCATTATGTGACATTGAGGTACGTAAGGTGAGATGCGGAAATGCATTGAACTGCACAATTCGCAGTACGAGCTGGATATTTTACTAGGAAATGAACAGCTGGTTGTGGATGCAGGCGTTCACTGGACGCGGCAGTTCAAAATATCTATTGTTTTGGAAGTCGGCATCTATGCGACAAACCGCCGTACTACACGAACTCCACGTTTGGGAATGCCACGGCAGTCATCACCCCATGGCATTCCGAAATGCGCAACACCGGTGGACGGTTTCCTAGGATACTGCACCCCGTAGAGGTCTGCATCCATATCCGGGAACACAAATGTTCTCTCCAGTGGCGTACTTTCGAATTAATTGACTAACTTCCCACCACCACTTCCACCCGCGACTGGCTCACGTCGGCCACCAAGCTACAGACGGGGGTACAGTCGGAGCCCGAATCGTGTCCAGCGGCGGTGGAGGAGGAATTACGGGCCGAAGCGAGCGTGCACTCCTCTCCACCGGAGTCCTCACTACGCAAGTGCCTGGACTGCGACGCCTCAGGCCAGGTTCGCTCTTCCTCCGGCTGCTCTCCAGCATCAGATACTTCCGACTGTAAAGTCTCCGGTGTGGCTCCTGTGGCTGTCGAGGACCAGCCGGTGTTGTGTCAGGATCTCTCAACGGCCGACTACGACTCCAAGGGAGTCTCAGTTTATGTTGCGCAGACCATACAGCAGCACCGCGATCTTCGCGAAAGTACGGGCGCCATCATAGACGGCCTCTAGGCCAGCATGGTCGACCGCCGCTAAAAATACAACCTTGGCGTCATGTCAGTCATAGTTCGAAGGTGCGACAATCCCTCGCGACTAGATATCGCTGACGAGACCATCAAGGACCGCACGGTAGTGCTCGAAGGTGTCAGGAGTGCTATGGCGGACGGCCTCCATCGCCGGCAAGCTGTCCATAGGCTGAAAGAGGAAAACGACAGCACGGCATGCGCTCGCAAGCGCCTCTGCGTGCGTTTTATCCGCCGAAAGGATGGACGGAACAGCACGGATACGGAAATCATGTCCGGCGCGGCCCAGCAGAACATCTTCGCCGGACTGGTCCCCATCGACAAGTCGTTCTTCCCCTACCTCAGGAGTGCCATCCACTTCCTGCATGCTCTCGCCGTGGAGAACGACGTGGACGCATTGGCTTTGAGTCAGAAGGGAACTGTGGAAGCAATGACCAAGGCCATTCTGCTGATAGCAACCGGCCTGTCTGCCTACTGGCGCTACGTATGCGTAGCCGAGGATCTCCTCCGACATTCAGCCCTCGTGAAACTAGTGAGCAACCTGACCCTCGACACCTTGACCCCTAAGAAGCTCAGCATCACTCACCTTCATGACCCATATCTTTGGTCCGGGAACCCTGGAGTCGTACCTCTCTTAATGACTTCCGCGCCGCAGTTCATGACCAGCGCAGTCGCCGACGGAAAGTTTGTATCTGAGCCTTTTTAAGCGTGCGCACACCAGCTTTTTCAAGTCAGCCTCGACTCGTTGGAGAATTATGTCAAGTTGAAGGGCCTGATTTGCGACGACGTTCTGGGGACTGAGATTGCGAAGTCCAAACTTCTCAGAATTTCCGTCAAGGAGCTCTACCTGAACCAGATGCGCTTCGTCTCCAAGTGAGACGACGACTGTGGAGAAGATCTCAAGAAGCGCAACAAGGGGTGCACTACGCGCTTCGCGAATAAAGTAACTGAGCACTTTGCTTCAGGGCCCAGCAAGCGCACCGCTCCGGCTCGAGTGACGTTCCAAGCCGCTGTCCCTTGTGCACACAGCTCTACTCTACGTGCTTCTGGGCTCCCCCGCGACTACGCCCGGGCCCGGAGTCCCTCCGCGGAAGGCCGCTGCAGTGCTGCCCGCCACAAAAACGCTTGGCAGGAAGAGAACGGCTGCACCCTCCTCACGGCCAACGCCTCGAGGTTTGGAGGTGGTGCAGTCGTGAAAGTATGTTGGAGGCAGTAGAGTAGGGAGGCGGTCGAGTCGAGAGGTCGCCGAGAAGGCCGGGAAGACCAAGGCGGCCCAGCAGAACACGGACCAACATGAAGGTGTCCCACAGATGTTCGTCGAGAAGGTTTCGAACCGGCGGTCGGTCGTCACTACGGACATGACCTTACTGTATGATAAAACACCAGATAATTTGGAAAATCTGGCATACGTGGGCCCGTCAGATCTCGAAGAAGATGGGTTGCGGCTGTGGACGGCGAGAATTTTGCACCCCGTGTTCTGGCTGCATCCCATCCACACACATATTCAGCCCTGGGCCGACCAATACCTCACCATCAAGGAAGTTGTCCTCATGCATCGGGTTCAGTTGTTCATGGGGAGCTAGGATTATCTTAACGAGCTCGAGGGTATCGATGTGGGTCCGGACATCTGGAAACTCAACCGACTTGAGATGCACTTCTGGAGGAAAATTGCAGACGGGGGTGAGAATTCTGGCGAAGGATATGCCTACTTTAAGAACCGACAACGTGAACTTCAGCACCTCGGATACACGCGCGTTGAGAATTTTGCTGCCTGCACTGGCATTCCGTGCGGAACCAAACCTGTGTTTTTTTTGCGGCATGGGCATCTCACGAGCGCCGGGACTGGAAATGAGGACCGCATTTCGGATGAGTTGCGCATAGGGTTCCACATATGTTTTATTCCGCAAGGAAAAGGCGAGCCAGACCAGATTTTCAACGCACTGTGAGGGCTACCGCAGTTCCGGGCTAGTGAGCCTGACAGCGTTAGTAGTAGTAAGAATGAAAGAGGTGAGGAGTCCGACAGCGGGGACGACGTGAGCATGGTTGGATTAGCAGATTTGGACGCACACAGGAGTAGTAGGGCATGGAAAGCTAGTCCTTGAGATGATCTTTTCAACTCCGATGGCCCCGACGATTTGATTGCCGTTCCGACAAGCAGTGAGGTTGATTACGTAGCTTCACGAAAGAGTGGCTCAATAGCGTGAAGTAAAACAAACTAAAACACTATATGCCAGTTCGAGACCTAGTTCCGGCGAGCAGGCCACACTATAAAGGCTCTGAAAGACTTGGCCTCACCCGCAAGAATGGTCGCCGAAAAAATTGGGCGATTTTCGGGTTGTTATAGAGGCGAACAACGGTTTAAGAAGTGATTAAAAGCTAGACTGGAAGGACGTCAGTAGTGACCGTGGCTCAGATCGGCACACGTGAAAACACATCAGCAGATGGATGTGCGAAATTTGAGTCGAAGAACAACATCCATCCGCCCATGTGTAATCACATGCGGAGATCTCAACCCCTATCATCGGTGACACCCCACCGATCTTAAAAAATTACCTGCATTTCAGCGCCACGAAATACCTCTCTCTAACGACGACTCGAGGTTCAGTTTGTTTCTACACATCGCGTATTACGTGTAAGACCTGTTCAGTACAAGAAGTGTGTGCCTGTCGTTCTGCACAGGTCAGCTGTAGCACGGCTCCAGCAAGGGTGGACTGAAGTGTTGGCGTCTGTACTCCCCCACCTGCTCCTATGGATACGTGGCAGTACGGCTGAGGAAGAAACATTTTACGTTTGAAAGGATGCCCACTCGACTGTAGGCCTCATCGTTCCACTACAAGTGGCACCTCTTCGGCGGAAACCACGCAGTGCCAGATGTATGAATTCGTGCCCGCATTCTTAACCAGAGAAGGGTCGATGCAAAAAGCAGGCTCTACTACGCGAACGCGATGCGAAGCACAAAGCCACAACATTTGAGCCCTGCGATACATATGAACGTCTCATATGCGGCATGCAGTAAGCTGCCGAA
Organism: Endocladia muricata; assembly: GCA_032356245.1. Taxonomy (NCBI): domain Eukaryota; phylum Rhodophyta; class Florideophyceae; order Gigartinales; family Endocladiaceae; genus Endocladia; species Endocladia muricata. The sequence continues at coordinate 31,828 of JAUKWC010063496.1, read as the reverse complement.
GTCAAATAGCACTCGTGTAAGTTGTCACGTTTTGTGCGGACCACACTTTGTTCCCTCTTTGCGTTCCACTATGTTTCCAATACTGTCCGAGAAATGAGCGCGGAGTTTTGCACATCATCCCTTCCCTTACAACGTCGGCAAGACTCCAGGGGAGCCGGTGCAGCCGAACATTGCCAAGCGTAAAGCTTAGTTTCCTAGGGCCGCATATAGCGCATATCGCGCGTAGCAGTCTTCAGTGGAGTGCCGCAAAATCTGTCGAAAGGCAATTAAGAGTATGACAGATACAACGTAAGCTTATCCACGTGAGGGACGCTATAGCCCATCAGGTGGCATTCAAGTACGTTAGGTGAGAGGGGGACCGCTGTGTACTTTATAGTTCGTAGAACGGGCTGGGAGTTGTACTAGAAAATGAACTTTGAATTGTGGATGCTGGCGTTCACTGGACGTGGCAGTTCCTTTTTTTTTTGGAAGTCGACGTCCGTGCGAAAACCCACCATACCACACGGGTTCAACGTTTTGCAACGCCACGGGAGTCAGCATTCTATGGCGTTCTAAAATGTGCAGTATATGTGGACGGGTTCCTGGGCTACTGCACCCCGTGGACATCCGCATCCATTTCCGGAAACACAGACGAGTACTAATTGATCACCCCATTCACGGATCCACACCTCTAGCACCGTCATGTGTATCGCTATGCACCACCAAATAATTTCACTGCGGTCATCTCTTAGCACCTTTTCTTCCTACTCATGCCATTGCCCTCCGTCCGCCATAATGCCGTGGCGGAGGATCAGAATGACAATATATCGAATGCCATCACATTTGCAGCGGAAACGATTGCTTGAAGCTGCTACGGACAATTTTTTACCACCAAACTCATAGAAATCGGATGCAAGATACATGTACATACTGGTAATAGTGCGATCACGAGAAATTTGGAATGTCCGCGGGAATCAGCCTCGTGGGACGAAAAACAAACAAACGTTAACCTGAAGGGGAGCCCCCCGACAGTGGTCTATGATGTATACGTGCATGGGGATTCTGCGAACAAAAGAAATAGACACGAGAACACTGTCTATGTTTCCAGAAATGGAGGCCGACGTCTCCAGAGATCAGAAACAAAAGAAATATTCCAGTCAGACAGCATGTTTGGCGCGCTATGACACGCTGACTTCCGGCGTATTGCACATATAGAAGCTCGTTCCGTACGGGGGGTTTTGGCGTAAACGCCGAGTTTCGAAGAAAAAGAACTACCACATCGAGCTGATGCCGACATCCCCTACTTGCTGTTTAGTTTTCAGTATAGTATTCAGCTAGCACTACTAATTATGCGTTACAGTGCCGTTTAACATCTTACTTTACGTACATCGGTGGCGCAGAATGGTTTATAGGTTGCGTCACGGGTATAATATTACTTCGGGAACTCTAAACAATTCCTCGCATTGCAACAGATTGTGCTCCGCTACCCCCGAAACTGTCATGAATATTATGTGACTCTTGGCGATCTACGAAACTGGGCATCTTCCTCGGCGATGTTCAGGTGCTCTGGCTTACCGGAAATTGTGCCGACATCATAATTTAAGAGACAGAGAAATAATCCCACCGCTAGTTCTTCGGATAGTAACCTATCTATACTGGAACACATACGAGGACTAACCTGCGCCGCGCATACGAGGCAGCAGATGGGACGAGTGCTGGTCAAGATCACCACAGTGGTGTATGCCGAAAGTATTCGGCTCAACGTTACACCTGGTTTGGAACGCAGGGTGTCGGTCTCTCCTCAAGAGTCTGCCGAGCGGAGACTATTCACGGCATCAAACCGTCACTGATCAACAGCACGCGCAAGAAATCAGATACTGGATGCTGAGCATTCTACCATGACGTCTCGCCCACCGTGGGCAAAGTGTGCGGCCTAACAAACAGCCGGCATCTTGGAGTGTGCCACGTGGTCAGCCTTTAACCTCGGTAAGCATAATTTTCATGTTGTATGACGACGTGTCGCTGGAAGGGTGACTAAAGAGCATACGATGGAACTTGACGTCGGACCGAAATGACAGTCGAATCCTCGGGTTTACCGTCGTCGAAAGTAATATGTGGAGAAACGATCTCAACTTCCGTAGAACTCCCATCAGCGTCGAAATCTGCAAAACCAACCGCATACGCGTCGCTAGCACTATCCAACTTCTCAATTTTGCTCCTATTTATAATACTGCCAGGAACCATCATGGGTACTGAGCACTGCTGGTGGTGTCGCAGTGCGGATGAGACTCCGTGCAGTACAGCACTCCCTTCCCGGATGAGGTGGACATGCAATCGGACGGTCACTTCGTCCGTCTTGCGGTCCTCGCACCTGCCCCTGGCGTACGTCTGATGTGTGTATGCGGAGAACCGAGCGTTCCGCGGGGCTACAACGTGCTTCATATTAATCAAAGCCGCAGCTCCCGCGTGTCCGGGCTCTCCCCTGTAAGAAATGACGTGCGAATAGTCGCTCACGAACAGTGGGTACTCACCCCCCAACTGACGACTACATAGCTTCGCAGAGTCGTCAGTTTGAACATGCCGTGAAAGTCGCAGGTCAACGCTTCCCAAGGGCATTCCTTCATGGTCAGCAAAAACCGGACCCACCTTCTACATGTGATCGCATTTTGGCAAATTTTCTCCTTACAGCGACGTCGCTGGCAAGCTGATCCATCCAGGCATACGCTAGCCTTCTTCTTAGCTACAGGCAAACCTATCCCTAACTCCAGCGCCAATGTTCCGGCAGTACGCTCTGTTTACGGGAGTAGTAAGCGATTCCGAGCTCTCACTATTCTCAGTCTCGTTCGTCTCCAACTTCAGGCACAATGAGGGTACACCAGATCTCATCAGCGATCTATCCCAGTGCGTTCTCACACCTAAACTTGTTGGCCGTAAATGAACACAGCTGTGCACGCGAAGGACGTTAACATGTTAACGAAATCGTGACGAACGCGAGGCTTCCGCTCAGAATGCCGCTGCAATCACCAACAATCTCAACACAAATATTGCCGAGATGGCAAAGGTTGCATTTAGGCTTCTCGAGGTAGCCATATCCACTGGTACAGGTCCCCATCCCCGTCAGGTAGTGTCTGCTACATCTTTGTCTCAGGCCAGTTGGGCTTCCAGATGTCCGAACCCAAAATGCTGCTGGCAAGCTAGAAATAATACACGTACCTACCCGCTTAGAATTCAATCTGATGCATACCTGCGGATGCCTTGTCAGTGATGTACAAGTTTGCGTTATGCTCTGCCGCAATCTCGATTGCAAGCTACTTGGGCGTCGGGTGCAGGCCCTCCCATACGAATAGCCGCAGCTTCTCGTCGTGGGCATGTGGTGGGCCGATGTGCACGAGTGGATCCTAGGTTTCCTCCTCGTCCTCATTCGCTGGGACTTTCTCGCCAATGTGGACTAGCAGGTACTTTGGAATGTTTCGGTTAAGCACTTCTCGGGTACCTTGAGAGTAGCTTCTACTGTCCTAGGCCGCTGTGCTCTTCGTATTCTTTTCGATCTTTTCCTTCTTTCCCTTGGCCTTATCAACGTCCCCTTACCCCGACTGCCCTACCGTTTGTTTTTGCTCCAAATGACTCCCCAGACTGCGCCACCTCGACCAGTGGAAGCATAGGCTGTTACAAGAGGGTAGCCACGCTCTTCCTAGAAAGAGATTTTGCGGTAGCCACCAATGTCGGGAAATACGGCGAAGGGGCTGCACGCTGAGTTGCAGTCGCGTGAGAAGAAAGAGCACGCTTCGAGGAGTAGCACCTCGAGGGCCCACCGATCAGGTGCGTCAAACGAACTGCAGTGGTGTTATTCGAAAGCCCATAAGCAGAATGCTCAGTTATTTCGTCCTCGAAACATGTAGTGTGTCCTTTCATAACCGTCTTTAGATCCGGCAGAGGGGCGTCGCTCTTCCAGATCGGTCGCAACTAATTGAGAAATTGTTGTTCGATCAGTATTTCGAGTATTTTAGATCGGGCAATACCAGTTACGAAGAATGGATCGCAGCCGAAGCCACTCGGCATCCAACAATCCTTGACAAGGCCTACACACACAGTTTGTAGCTTGGTTGTGTACATGTAAAGAACCTCGGACTCAATAGTTCCGTCGCGGCCCAGTTTGTCCATGAGCTCCGAGGCAGAGTTCATGAACAGGGAGACGACTGCAGGGCCCATCGACCGAAGAGCGATGTCGTGCATGGGTGGTGTCACGATTTTCCAAGACATCGAGCAGTCGAAAGCCAGGCCGATGGGCACTCTACCTAGGCAGAAGTGTCGGAAGAAGCTCTCAGCTACACAAATGCGTAGGCAGTACGTAGATGGACCTATTGCTGGCACTGAAAGAGCCATAAGTACTCGTTCCTCACTTACTTTCTGACTCAGCGCCAGAAGGTCTAGATAGCTCTCATCAACCCGAGTTGGCATAAAGTGAGCGAATTTCTCGCCTTGGTGCGAGGACAATCTGTCTATGCGGACAATTCCCACGAAGTTGGTTAGCTAGGAGCAGCTGCACATGACATCGATATCCTTGAAGGTGCGTCTACCCTTCCGTTCGATGGGACATAGACGGAGGCGCTCGCAGGCCAGCGCCGTGCGGTTATTTTTACCATTCACGCTAAGGATGGCAAGGCGAGGATGAGGGCCACACACTGTAGCACGCTTGACGCCTTCGAGCAACACTGTGGCGACTATAAAATTCTCATGACCGATATCTGGTAGCAGGGAGCTGCTGCAGTGTCAGACGTGGACTGAAATCACGAGAAGGTCGCCCTTCCAGCCATGTTGGTTTGGGAGGCGTCACCGGTGGTGTCCGTGCTCTCTCGAAGAGCATGTTTCCAGCCTACAGTCTGCACTATATAGACTGAGACCTCGGTGGAGTCGGTGGACTTGTCGGTGGCTTTCATCAAAGTATCACAGAACGCCGGGGAATCTTTGGCGTCCACAGCCGCTACTTCAACTGTCTCACAGTACAGACTCACTGGCGTGGGAGAGAGTTGCGACAAACAGTGTTCCCAGGGGGAAGTATCCCGACATACGCAATATAGGGCGAAGCATTTTTAGCCGAAAGGGTTGTGCGCCCGCCTCGGCCCCAAAATCTGCGGCGGCTGCCCCCAGCCGCAGCTGAGGTTCATATCCTATGCTACGTCTCCGTCGCCAATGAGATCCAGTCGCAGGTGGAGGCAGCAAAGGGGAGCTCGCCGTTTACTTCAGTAGTGCAGCGTTTGCGTCGAAGCGCGAACGAAGGTACTCCAGACAGAGGCGTCTCGAGACGAGAAGGATACGAAAGTGAGTAAGAGTCGGTATGCGGAGGAAGGCGCACAAGTGACCGGAGAGAATCGAAACATGTAGAGACTACGACCCCAGCGCAAGAGAAATATGTACATGAAGGCCACGGAAGGTTAAACAGGCACATATGGTAGGAAGTGGACGGGTGCTCCGACCGATAGAACAATGAGCCGACTGGCGTGGTACGATTAGACTTTTGAAAGACTCACAACATTCGCTGCGGGAGGAGGCGTCACTACCGACAGGCAATGGAATCTGTTTTTGTGCATACACATGAGCAGATGGATATGCAAACTTCGACCAGAAGAAAAGCAGCTATCTGCTCATGTAGTCTGACATGAGCAGGTCGCTAGCGGTACAAACTGCTTACACATACCCGACCCAGAGAAGAGCGATTACTTTTCAATTGTTCGTGAAGTGGGTCGCATGAGGTCTCACTGATCTTATACAACAGAACCGTTACCGCCTTTAGTAGGGTCGCGACCTGCGACCTGCACTCCCTGGCTGCAACAGAAAGGGGCAGAGTAACCGGGCCTGTGGCTCGATAAAAACGAAGCGAAAGGACCTTGTTTGTAACGAGGCAGACCACCCGACAGTACATTTGCGAGCTCGGGGGTATTTCCCGCGAACTTGGTTATGAGAGGGTTTGGCCTCGCCTCGGTCACGCAATGGGCTGTTCACTTCTGACGGAGGAATATACGGAGTGACGTTTAGTACAATTGGGTATGCAAGTAATGCAACTGGTATAAGCAGACTTCACACGCAGCAGGGGCGAACTGTGCCGATGGAATCTAGCGATCGGGGCCTCGAGAGGTGGTAGGTAGAGTAGACGAGCGGACTCGCCGGAAAATGCTACGTCGTGAGCACAACAGCAGCAAGCACAACAGCCAGGTAGTGTCGCAATACCCAACACCGACGGTCCTTATGTCGGAACCGTTCGCAGGTACTGGCGCAAGTACAAAAATATGTAGAGGGGCCCCAAAACTTTGCCGTTTCACTGGGCGTGGAAAGGATGACGAATGCGTGCGCCAAGCTCAACCGATGTTGGCTAAGGCTTTTTGTGTCAGAGTTCTGAGGATCTTGCACCTCATTACCAACCCTCCGCGTATCCTAGAACTTGCTACAAAGTACGTCGCCGCAGTGACACGATGTGTCTCTGCCAGTTGCAGTAACCACTATGACGGCCCCTTCTCGGCCTTCACGATATCAATTCCTACCGACCGATGTAGTCGGGCTCGCTGGAACCTACGCCGGTGATATTGTCCTAGCCTTACAAAGTTCAGACGTGCTGGTCGATGACTAGCCGACGAAAAACGACACCCTTCTGGACGTGCAAGACTCATGAACAGGATGAGCCGTGGCTGAGGTGGCGGGCTGGAGGGTGATGCCCACGCCAATATTCTGGTATGAGTTTGTGTGGCTTTGCGTATTTGCGAGCTCGGTCTTCGCCAAGGAGAAAACGGTCCTTCAACTTCGGGTGACGGTGCTGGACACAGACTGGAGTCAGTGCATGCGGGAGAGAACAACAGTCTGCAAAGGTGGAAAATTGGGGAAACTCGATGAGCGGCTCACCCTGGTGGCTCAACTTGTGGAAAGGTCAGCAGGGTCCCGCAAAAGGCCAACGAGTTATGAGCTACGTTTATCCGGCACCATCGTTTCTTGCTGGATTTCCGGAAGACGCTTCGCCCCTGGATGAGGACGATGAAAAGCGAAATAGCGGTACTTATAGAGCGCAAGCTAAAAACCTGGAGTTTCACACGGACCACAGGAACTTCTCGCCCCGAGCTCTAGAAATATTCGGAGTAGAAACAATTCCTCCGAAGCGTACGACTTGAAAAGATGAAGACTTGCTCCGAAACCACGGGAATGATTCACCCTCGACGTAGCCGATAGAACAATAATGAGTGGTGTGCGGTAAACATTCAAAAACACCGCAAGAGAGTGCCGGAACAAGTTCCGACGAGCAGACCACCTCAAGGCCACTTGAAAACAGCTGGTTGTAGCTGCAGAAATGCTCGCCCAGAGAATCTGGAAGCGTCGGCGATGCCGATGCATAGGAAGGAGCGTTGATGGGAAACGAAACTTTTGACTTGGGGAGTATAGCTAACGGTAGAGGTTCAGATTAACCCGTCAGCAAGCAAATGTGGGGACGATTCTCAAGTTTTTTGGATCGTTCCATACATTTAACCGACTTAGTGTTTGTAGGCGCGCAAATCGTAAACAGTTTTCGAAGCGGTAGCTCTCTCATACTCTCATTTGTCAAGATGAAAAGGACTTCATCAACCGGACGCGTGCCAACAGTCCTCTCCACGTTGCTGACGGAACCTGCGACGGTCTACGGAGGAAGGTCGGTCGGAATTGTGTTCGCCTCGGCAACGAGGTCAAAGTGAAATGAGCTTATGAGAAGCAGAGGTGGTGGAACCTCATCACACGAAGCATCGTCATCGTAGCATATACAAAGTTCTGTGGCAGGTGAAGGCTGCCGAAAAGTAGGTATCAGCTCGTACGGTGGCTGTCTAAGCAACTGACACTGCCGCTCGTGTTTAGAAAGGACGTACGCCTCGAAAGACTAGCCAATGCACTGTCAGAACTGGTGATGCATCTTGACTCAACCATGGAACGCTGCCAACAGAACAGCTGACGAGTGGAGTTTGAGAACGGAGAGCTGTAACCATTTCCTCCTGTAGAGCCGTCATCCCGTCGTTACTGAGTGACGAACAACATGTTTGCTCGTGAGTACTCCCGCCTGTATTCAATCTAGTACAAATCCCGTGCATACCGGAGTACTCACGGTGGGGAAGAGCCCTGCAATGTTAGACAGTTCTATGGTTTTGGCTTTATGGACAAATGGGTATCGGGAGTTCCCTGGCAGCTACTATAACTAAAGATAGGAACTGAAATGAAGTGATACTTCCACACCCCTCACAAAAACGTTTTCAAATTTTCTTGCGGTCAAGGGTAGTTGCAAGGGAGGGCAGTTGAACTGCAGAATAAAGTATTCGGCCCCCGGCTCTATTGAGACCACAGCAACGCGGGAACCTGCCCTTTCATATGCCAGCACACACCCTGATGGGAAGTAGAAGTGCCAAATGACGGGTTGACTTTCCTAGTCAGGCGGGGGCGTGGTTCAGTGACAATTTTATTCGACACTGTGCCGCCAATCACGCAGTATTACTGTATCGTGAACTTCCGTAGACCGTAGTAGTTCGGTTAGTATTTGTAGGCTCCACTTTCAAAAACCGCAGTACGATGGCGAACACTAGTAGACGTCGTCGTCCACTTGGAGGAAGTCCGATCAAGTATGAACTGACCAGAACAGCCTCTTCGTAGAAGCCTCAATCTGGTGGTACTAGTCGGTGAAATTAACGTGGGGAAATTCCGTGTCTAGTCATCCTAGACCAAGAAGTCCTCCTGGTAGAAGTATGGTTCTGATAGTGCTGCATCCTCGGCTGGGAAATTTGTAGTGTACCACGGGGTAGTACCAGCCTTCGTTTTGCAGTGGGGGTACCTCCGCATCCATTCCCGAAAACTGGCCTCCCCAGTATAGCCACGTTACCGCCCACTTGTCCACACAGTTTGGGTGCAGAACATGTATAGGGCATGTGTGTAGGAGCGTCGCAGTAAAGCCGTGCAACAAGTGATATTGTCACGTGCAGTACAATACACCGTGCCGGTCGTAGGAAAACAACTGTCGGTTCTACAAATGCACCCTCTCGGAGCATTTTGTCAGCGACTGTAGGCGTACTAGAACGATCAACAGGTAGTGCAAGACGGCATATGCGAGATGAGACATATACAGTTCTACGAGTTTGTGGCAAGAAAATGTGCAGCACACCTCGATGGCAAACGTGAACGACCTAGGCTCAGGGTCCACGGGGCATCGGGAAGCATACAAGAGCGTCATTCAAAAATTGGCTGTGACAGTGGTCGTTGAAAACGCGGAACAGCCTGAAAAAGCACGCTACAGGGCATGTCGAAATTGTTGGCTATGTGGGACAGGGAGCGTGGCCCCTAAGTATGGTACGTCGGAAAGTGGAGCAAGAAACGTGAATATGGCGAGGTTATGAGAACAAGAGGCATGTGGGAAGGGGACCTGTATAGAGCGGGGAAGGGGCGAATGATGAGGGAGCGAGTGGATATGGTGATGAATGTAGAGAGTGTATAAGAGCTGGATTCGGTGGCGCCACGGATGAGGAAATTGGGTCACCTTTCGCGGCGTTCAGCAGTAGTGAGGGAGATCAACTGCAACTCTTTTGGCCATGTTGGATAGAACTACTTACAGTCACAATACGTCTATAAACCAGGTGTGCGGCTGTTGAGCACGTCGTTACGAGTGTACACTTCCATGGAGATTTCCATGTGGGTAGGGCGACTTTGTTCTGGCCGCTTACCAGGTATAGTTACAGTCCTACACAGACAGAATCAATAACTCTCCTACCTGAAATAAGGTAGGTATAACATGTCCCTGGGTCTTGACAAGTTATCAGTTTTCCAGCACAAACCACCGATAGAGCACACCCTACGCCGAACGAAGTATTGTCCGACATCGATTTTTGACGGCACATACTGTGAAAGCCGAATTCATTTGAACAGCTGTGTGGATATATTTACCTGCTGCAAGAATCTATATGAACACAGAGAGATTGCAGCTCCGATGCTCAAACCGATCTTTCCTCGCAACAAGCCCGCATAGTAGACATGGCATCATTAAATCTCCTATTTCGCTATCCTACTTCTACGATTCAGAAAGGCATTGTAGCGGCATGCCTAACTGTCATGTCCCCAGGCGTGTCTTTCATGAAAAGGCCGTGTCTACTTCGCCTAAGAATGAGAACATTACTGATTACTCCTACAATGCACACAACCCCTGTCAAGCAGAGCATAGATAGCCCAATAAAATCACGGCATCTATAGCTAGCGACGAAAAGTTCTAGAAGTACTGACGACAAAATGCGTCGTCCTTCATTTCGAAACTGAAACATTCCGTATCATTGTAGTAACCCCATCTCTCGGTGATCATATTCGTTGTTGTAGGAACTTGTTCTGTCAGCCTTAGAGTATAGCAAAAACCAAAGGTATCTCGAAGCGGACAGAAGTCGTACAACAACTAAGCGATTTCAGTACTATTCCGTTTAGTACTATAACGACAAGAAGGTGGCTGAAGTCAAATAGTAGACAATACGACTGTGAGGGTAGGGTATCCAGGCAAAGGGCATTGAAATGATGTCAAAGTCCCAGTGCGCGTGAGTGGATGGAATTCCATCGATGGTGGGGTCCAGAACAGCTCATGAATTGAGTTGCAGCCAGGTCTTAGAAACGTTGCTACTAACGTCAGTAGTCGCTGGCGGAATATACATTATAGAATGACATGTTATTACGTGACGAAGACGAAGCATCGTCAATAAGAAGAGAAATGCTAACCTCCAAGATACTCGCTGAGCCCGCAAAGAACTGCATCAGAAGAAGAGTGTCCCGGAAGTCTATCAGCACGGACAGTAAACCAGCGCTCCCGGTCGGTAGGATCTTAGTCGGGAAATCTCACGAAGAGGGACGTAGAGCCCTTCGAGAGAACCACAGTCGTCGCCATGCGAAGCAGTCTGACGTATCGCAGGAGAGAACGTCATCGTTCAAAGAGGGACGTCAACTGCGGGGAGACACCTCAGCAAGCGGCACGTGCTTCTCAGATACTCATGGGCTCTTGAGTTGCCCGCCCCTGACAGGGAACTCGGCTTTCCATTACGACTTGCTGACGATATACATGTCAGGTCCGACGTCGGCGGCTTTCACGCGCCAGGTACCTATAGTTAGAACTATATATACGTTTAGAAATACGACACCCCTCGCCGAATCGCAGAAAGTACTACACAAAGCAGAGGAGGGAATTGAAGTCGCACGTAAAATCATACACACAGATGTACCCGATAGCTAAGTACAGGGCGACGCTGTAAATGACCCAATCTCGTATTAATGACGGACGTTCCGAACCATCGGCCAAATTGATTGTAATTCGTATGCACTCGCTCGACAGTAGGGCTGCGTGCCGAACTTTCGAGAGCTATTGCTCTACACAACTAGCTTTACACCAAAACTCCACTGCGCATTCTGCGAGCTAGCCAAGAGGCACAGTCCAGAACGGAAGCAGAGACTGTCTCAAGAGACGTAAACTGTGCCAAGAAATTGTGTGACGCTAGATGATGCTATGTCCGACTACACCTGCAGAGCGGCGGGCTGCGTGAGGAGCACCGAGACCCTATTCTCAAGTATGAACTCTATGCCTTTCAGCTGATATTCGGAGACCTGGACCATCTGTGTGGAGCTACTAAGCTCCGATAGTTGTTCGGAAGAGATTTACTTCTAACGAGGCCGTACGCGTGCTGCCCTGTAGGGGACATGTATGGAACAGGCAAAAAGATGTCGAATAACTAACCGTCCGATCATATTAAGATTGAGTGGAACTTCTAAACGTCATGTGAAGTGATTTGGCTCGCCATGCGCGCCGAATCGCCATGTCGAAGGAACGCCCAATTTTGCGTATGGTTATTTCATTAGTCATGCAGTATCACACGCACCCATTGTACGCGTTGGTGCCCTTCCAGCCTTCTGAGAGTTATCTCCACCTTTTTATGACTAGGCAGAAGCAGATTGGACCTAATTGGGATCCTTTCCGACGCTTTGGGCGGTTTCAGTGGTTTGCTTCATCGCCAGCCGTGGCCATAGAAACACCTTTACTTTAGTTTGCACGTAAGCATATTGCGCACAATCAGAGTGGTCAACAGTCTGCCATGCCATTCATTAATATGACGGGGGGCACTTCTAGGTTGAGAAGCGAGCTGGACTTTTGCGAACTAGTTTGCAGATTAATGAGTTTGGGGGACGATACATGTACAGGATATTACTATCCACGTGGTACATAAATCCGGAAGTTATAATTGCAGCCAGATGGGACATATTTCTCGATCTTGTCGGATCCAGAGTGTACATGTATGGGAGCACTACTTTAATCTCATCCTGACTCTCCCAGTGTGCAGGTGCCTGACTCCGGCATCAGTGACTCCATAAAAACCACGTGTAGACTGTCTGAATGGCAATTCCCCTCCCCATCCACTCATGAAAGAAAAAATCATTTGTTGTGGTGGGACCCATCCGTGCGAAAGACCACCATCAGGAATTCCTGATAAACAATTCCAACTCTTCAGTACAGAGTGCCTTTACGAATCGAGTAGGATGTGTTGCCTTCTGGATATGCCACACAACTACTACTCGCGGGCCCGGTCTGCAAAAGCTGCGAGGCCTTCGAACCGTCATGAGAGACTCAATGCTATGTTTGTATCATTAATTTACTGCGCTCGGCAGCTGTCCGTGCTAATGGATCGACAGCGCGAGGCTCTCAAACTTCGGTATGTTTACGGGCTACCCTCTTCGGATATGTAGGCAGAGCGCCAGAAATCAGCGATGGTATTTCTTTTCGCTCACGCGCTTGAGTAGTAGCGTGACTATCTTTCAACCGTCATTGTTGGTTCCGTCCCTCGTCTGGATACGCGATAATTCAAAAGATGTAGTTACACTACTTCCAAACTCTCCCTCATACCCCTACAGTAGTGAGGTTGCGTATACGCGATAGGTGCGGTCATGACATTTGGGCGAGTCCTCTCACTTGTGAGCCAACCCATACGTTCGTATACCATGCGACCGCCGGCATCTTTTGCCCCTATGGTGCTATACTGTACCACTAGGCGGTGTACCACTCCCTTCGTGTTGTTGTTGTCTGGACTCGGGGCGCTCCTGGTGATCGTCACACCAGCTGCATATATCTCGTAACCGAACTTCTTGCGTATAGCCTGTGAAGACTTCGACGCTGGTAGCCGGTCTGTATTTGAGTCGCTAATCCGAGGTATATAATACGGACTTGGGTGCTTTTATATTATTCCCCGGACCTTCGTAATATCCTATCATCCTAATCTCCATACCAACTCCCCCGTTCCTGTTGTGTTTAACTGCCAGAACCATCGTCTCGTAGATTGATGGTATGGGTCAGACCAGTTCATCCACCGTTCTTGAATCGAGTGTTTAATGATGTTGACCGGAATACAGTGACATCTCGGGAACCTAAATATTTATAGCACAATGCCGTATGTAACCTAAGCTCTACCATATCTATGTAGATTTGAATACCTCCTGTTTCTGTATCCATTGTGAGGATGACACACCTTAGACGAGTAGGTCCATGCACTCCCAATTGCTACAAAATAGTGACATGTTCCGTCGCTTCTAACACAGCAAGGGTTTTGGTTTCTTCCCAAGTGAATGAATGCCTCTATGAACAAGTTACCACGCCAAGTTTGCTTGTGCGTTTTGCATATATCCTCAACAACAGGCATATAGAGTTCCCCGGGTTTGTCAGATGTAGAGTAGTACGAAGGCTTCTACAAACCACTGACGTTCCTGTTGGAGCTGAAATTTCTGCCAGACATATACATGTCGATTGGGCATGGTCTCGAGGAAACTGTTGCCCCGCTGCAAGGACTTCGTTAACAGACGACAGAAGCCCGTCCTTCAACCGCTACGTACGTCTGTGAGAATCTTGGCTGCCCTTTGCGTAGCTTACGGCCGGGTGGATAGAGGGGACGTACCAACTTCACCTCGCTGGAATCCACTCAATATACACGTGCACGTAGTCCGACATATCTTGCTATGTAAACCTTCCAACTACCCGGTACTTGCAATCTACGATAGGTAAAACCTGAGCAGTGCGTCTGGCTTCGCTTCTACTTTCGGCGGTAAGACCCGCACCGTCGCCATTCAATACAGCTTTTGTAGGTGTGCGTCTGAAGCCGGATGTGCTCTGCATTATGTAAGCTTTTATGAAATGCGATATATGAGGTACTTTTGAATTTATTGATGGAAATGTTGTTAGATGGGGCGGCTGAGATGACCCTTAAACGAAATACATGTTTAACCGAGAGCGATGAGGATTGAGATACGTTCACGACCGCGGAGTTCTACAATTCGGCGCGATTAAGGTGATCGTTGCCGATTTATCACTATCGACAAAGCATTGAATAGAATTCTGGGAAGAGTACTTCATGCCACTGGGTACGGTACGTACTGTGAATTTCAAGAGGTATCTCATCTTGAAATTCGAGTGGCAAATATAAACACTTGTCTTTGGAGCCATGGAGCCCGCTCAGGCGTTGTGCTGCCACACAGATACCTTTGCTGGGTATCATTCTTTACCCGCGGTAATGGTGCCATAGGCAGAACAACGTTCTGTCCACTGGTTTGTACCTATTTTTCTTGTCTGCTCCTCGGAATCATACAGTGGCAGTATATGTACAAATATTTCGGCTACGCTGGTAATATTGCAGCATGGAAACGTATACCAACCGGGGTAAGGTTTTATTCCTATTCGGCTCTGGTTGTTTGACGTGAGGGCAGCCTTTTCACTCAGGCGCGACTACTTTTACATAATATGATGTATAAAGGATGATCGAAAGGGGTGTATGACTGCAAACGGCATATGAGGAGCAATTCTATTCCTGCAGAAAAAGGAGGGACTCAAGTTGTACAGTTCGTGTCTATCATTAGAGGGACGGTCGGGTTCGCAGCGAAGACCCACATTCTCGAGAGCTATTCTACTATCAGCAATGTGTCCTTTTGCTGCAGGGTCGTCTAGGTTCTACTCTACCATCCACCTTACCTAAAGCGGATCCGCCCGCGATGAGGCGGAAGTCTAGTCAGATAAATTGTAAACTTTCGAAGGTCCTCCAACCATCTTATTGCCACCAGTACGTCTACCTGATCTTGTGGAGTAGTGTAAGAGTGGAGCGTACGGAAAAATAGTTACATTACGAGCAGCTTGAACAGTACTTTCGAGTCAGTTCTATCCCAGAGTCCTAATCGTGCTCCCCAAATGTAACAATCGTGTCATTCCATATAGTGGTGTCTACTGTCGAACTTCACTCATGACATCAAATCCCGCTTTTCAACTGCTTGAAGGGACGCCATGGAAGTCTAAACTCGTTTGCGCGGTTATTGTGGAGTTGAAATGGACTATTCAAAATGGAAGGTACCAGAGATCTCACACGGTTGACAGGCCCATGTAGGGTCAGACGGAGGGCGTGACTCCCTTTCTGGGGAAAGTTAACACTTCAAACTCTTCTGACTAAGTTCGAATGTCTGCAAATAGAACCTATGCGACTACTTCCGAGACCGAAGCTGCAATCGATGATGGTGCGAGAGGTAGAGCAGTGTCTGCCGATAAAAACAGGAAATGTGATGGTCGGATCCCGCACGAAAATTTGCGAGATCATAACAGCAGATGGACGGAGAAGGGGTATCCTGCGATCGACATGGGCAAGTTCGAAGTCGAAGTTAGGAGGTTATTGGTCAGCTTCGAGATTTGCTCACGTTTAAAAATGCACCCCATGGTCTCACTTCGTATGCCATTCTTTGCTACACATTTCCACTGAAACACTTGTCAGTGATTCTCAGATTCGCCAGCATTGAGATGAAGAGAGTAGAGTGTCGCCAAGTGATGCACAGAGAAGTACTGGAGTTTGCTGGCGTGTGAGTAGTGATGACGAAATACAACGTGGTAAGTAGACGGCATCTGTAGACAAGTCCGCCCGGTACGAACCATCGTCTCGTGGCTCCCTTTTGCCGTGTCACGTCACGTCAAAGATTCGACTCCATCGTGAGGTTCAGAAAATTCAGCTTAGACTGAGAAGGATCTGATTTGCTAGCAGCTTGACGGAGTTGGCCGGTTGTTAGTAGATTTCTCAAGGCCATCAAACAGTACTATGCTCATTTTGTGATGCCCTTAGAGCGTATACGCCTTGATGAGAGCGTATTGCGGTGGTATAGACTCGGCGGTGAATCGTTTGTTAGGAAAGCCCCACAGTACGTGAATTTCGACTGCAAACCGGTAAGAGGCTGCGAGATTCGGGTCGCTGTGTACAGCAAGAATGGAATTAGCCATTGTGTACAGATTCTTACTGGCAGCAGCAACATCACTCCACTTGCTTTCCAGGACGAGTTCAGCAGCTCAACCGCATCTACACTCCATCGAAGTAGGCCACGGCCTAGGACGGACAGGATCATATACGTGGACTCATGCTTTGCATCCGTGGCCGCTGCTCGGGCATTACTCCTTTACCGGTTGAGATTTATTGCTATAGTTCAAACTGTATCTCGTCAGAATCCATTGTATCGCACTGGATTTTGTGGACAAATGTAGTCTAATAAGCTTTTGCTCAAGTTGGAGTAGGCTGCCGAGGCCGACTACAAAACAACACGTACTCTGTGGCGCATCGAACAGTCGTATTACGACAAATACATTCTTCACCCGTGTCGATTTCCTGCCAACTGCTCTGATTCATTTAATTACTTCCAACTTAAGCCAGAAATAATTCTGTGTCCAGATGTTATAACGTACTTCTAAGTACTCAGATTCGGCGCCAATTGCTGGCGTTGGCGATAGACTTAGTATGAATACTATTGGTAGCACTAAGATCACAGGTGAACTACTCAGCCAGCGTTGTGGTCGCTTATTCATAATCAGTATCGAGAGCTCCATTCCGTTGTCGACACAGGTGTCCGCACTAAACCGTACTTGACTGCCCCCGATCAGGTAAAAAACCATTGGCCTCGCTCGCACAAACGCGATCGTCCTCGAATCAGGGTATGACTAGCCGTTCTCCGGAGTAACCTCTCCTATTCTGCGATGCATCACGCGTACAGGGGTCATCTTACGACGTCTGTAGCGTCAACACGGGACTCGCCTCTATCATCGCCACTGAGGCCCCGAACGTCTGTAATCTCCTCCTTTTCGGCCCGTTAGTCCTTGTATTTTACGACTCTACGCTCGGAGATATCTCTCTTGTAGCTGCTACTGAGCGCGTGTGGAGAGCACCGGACGTACAGCTGCGCTCTAAGCGCACATTCACCTTCAGAAGGAGGTTTCACTCCCTTTCCGCCGCACCAACGAAACCTTGTATCTCATTCTCGGGCAGGTACCGGCTTGTTCAACAGTCGGAGACTCTGAGGATCCTAAGTAGGACTAGTCATATGCGACTGCGCCCACAGAACCCAGACCGGTTGCGCATACCTACGTCTCACGGAAATCGCCCGAGGGAAAGTCTGTCACTAACCCCTATAGTTGTAGATCTCTTCGAGGAATATTGCTGTCCATGACCGGCAGCAACCCCATACCCCCCCATAACTCTCCTTCAACCCCTTTCTGCCGAGCACAGACTGTGGAGTCCTACTTTCCCGTGATATGTCACAGCTGACAGCGTGGTCGCTGTTATACAGCTGGATTTCCAGAATTCAAGTTTTGTTCGCTCTCAAAGCCAAGGAATCTAGTTCCGAACACCATGCTGTGCACCACCCCCGGACTTGCACTAGGACAGTGTCCTACATCCGATGGTTCATTTATCCACAATGGGGCTCAAGTACCAGGAACGCTGCAGTAGCATGGCAAGCAAGCTGCGGGGAAACCCAATAGAGCTCGTGGCAGTTCTATAGACGGACCGTCGAAGAATGTACTTCATCACCTCAAGGATCTTGACATCTCCTGTTACTCCGGATAAAGGCCCAAGATGGAATGAAGAACGCCATAAAAGAAAACATGTGAATTATGAGATGGCTGTTACTGACATATCTAGAAGGCGCTAGAAGACTTGCAGCCAGATCGATTTCCATAACAGATACAGGAAGGGCTCCTTGAATCTGGAGAGCACTCTCAACGTCCACGATTGGTTGCTGTGCGTCAATTCTACTCTCTTTTCTGTTTATGCTGCTGAAAGTGGTTGCTGTGAGGGTGTCCGATGGGCCAGCGGAGCACAACACATCAGGTGCTTTTCTACGAGTATCTTGCAAAGGGCCTCATCGATCACAAGTATGATTTGCTCGGTGCTGGCGGGACACCTATCGACGACTTTGCCGGATGAACACGATCTTGACCGTGTAAACTGGATGGGTCTACACCTCTTCCCTCTCGATCGTAAGCGCAAAAGAGCAGAGGGGTCGTCCACATACTGTACCTACCAAGATGACTGCAAAGTCTGCTTACACGTAATTGATTCGAGTTACGTTTGACTTGACTATGGCATAATGAGAAGCAAGAACTACTTTTTATGTTGCGCTGGTACAAATTGAGGTTGCTTCGAGTCAGAGTTGCATTCAGGCCATCATATTGCAAATTTCAAACCGATTTGTAGTGGAATCATGCACTCTGGTAGACAGCTCTATAACTGACATCTTACACATGAAAATGCAAAATATAGCTCGTTAGGTCATTGTTCCTTACCAGTTTCGCCTGCGTATTAACACTCGCGAGCCTTGCTAAGTACCTGTGTCGTAATACCCTTTCATGATGTATAACTTCATACAAACTCAGGTTCTCGTGAGCATCGTAAATACTACTTACATGTCAGTGATTGGGCGTAACTGATCCAGATCGCGAAGGGTTGGAAAGATTCACGCTGAACCTCAGCGAGTCGAACTAGTGGTAACTACGTCGCAAAGTAGGAGCCCACCAGGTAGAATATGCCGCACAAGTTTTTGCTTGCAATAGATGAACAGTAGTATATAGAGTGGAGAGTAGTTTGAACGGATAGAATGAAGAGGAAGCGAGCGCAAGTGAGCCAGTAATGTAAGCATATTGTATCATGATTTAGTCGCCCAGCGCCCCAAAACGTTATACTGCTGGGCTTTCCTCACGAAATCAAGCTTTCGTCTCGTGTGATGTGGGAGCCCGGCACATCAGAAACTCGTGAGGCATTGCGTACATTGTATGTTCCCACCCTAACCTCTTTATGTCCAAGGTGTGTGAGACTTGTACTCTATGAGTGACAGGTCGGGAAAGTATTGCATCATTCGCCACCCTTTCGCTGCTGTAACCGCGGTAGGTTGCTTTGATGGAGTAGAGCGTCTCCGCCAGGCAATGGGGTATGGTGGCACACACACAAAAGGTCGGAACAGAGTGCGCACCTGTTTACTCACTGCAAAGCTGCTCTCACATCCATACCTCTCCCCAGTCCAGCCTATCATTGCAGCTAGCATTTAAGTACTGATCGACAACACCTATTTTGTGCGATTCCAGATGTCATTGCATTGCCCTTGAGTGCGAGTTGTCGGTGAGCATCGGTCGCAAATTGCGGTTGCGGTCTTGTTTTCTATCCCTTGTCCTGAGCGCTGTCACCAATCCTCCAATAGAATCGCAAGGTGCGGTCTAATTTTGCAATTTCCAACCTTTCAATTCACTGTAGTTCCAATCTAGATCCGCTCGACCTTCTACTGTAGTCATGATCCCGATTTGGTATCAAGTCGTCTGCTCGTCCTAATTCCCAAGAATGCTTATGGCCTCGATTCCGCTTCGATTTCAGCATGACCTCTTCCGAACGTCTTCCCGATTCATGCGTGCAACACTGCGGTTGTCAGCAGTAACGGGGACCCAGGCAAACTCTGGAACCCAGCTGTACTCCTTGTAATAGGAGATTTGTTTTAAATTCTATGTCCACAGCAAATTAGTCTTTCCCAAAACTGTCAGCTGCTGGTCACGCGTCCTAATCCATTACAGTCTCCTATCGCATCTCTGTCTATCTGATTTGTAGGTATAAGCCGTACAGTAGATTTCAAGTACATCTCCGACAATCTGTAGTATGCCATGAAATTCTTTTGTCCTTGAAATTTCTACAGGGATTCAATCTAACCTTTCATCACGGAATAAATACCTGACTCTGCTGTCCGGTATACCGTGCACGCAATAGGCAGTGGAGAACACCGCCTCTGTAAGGCACCCTCCGGTCTTGCTATTCCGAAGTTATGCACACGACTGACCCCTCACTCTGAATACGAAAAGGGACGCTTCTCAGCAAATCGTTCTACTCATCTGTAAGCAAGAACAGTATTGCCGTCTGACAATGCCCGGGCCCCGTTACATCAATTCCGGACAGTTTGCATCCATACTTTTCTAGCATGATGCGATAGCAAATTGCTATCTGTGCAGGCCGTATGATGCGGAAAAGTCCAAACCATTGATTGTTGAATTCACGAGCCATTGGGTCCCCAAGTTTGGACAACCCTCGTTCCTCGAACTCATTTAGTCCTGCCTTTTCTACTCCACTCCTGGCGGCCTCTATAAGATCCTTCGTGTACTGGACATTCAGTTTCATATCCTCTTCTGTACCAGGGCGAAAATGCCCGCCAACGAGAATATCAAAGCCCATGGCTAGAATGTTTTCTTGGGCTTCAATGAACCTACGCACATTGACCGTGATAGCCAGGTCGATGGATGGTACATACCCTGGGAAGACCGCGTCGACGTACATGGCAATGGACGGCTCTTTCTCTACGCGGGGTATGGAAATTACTAAATCTTTTGTTGTATGCCCGCCGATAATGCGCATCTGCAGCTCGAGACCTTCGCCGAGCACGAGCCTACGTCCTCTTCCGCCAATGATATTTGTAGGCAGTAGGGCTCGGTCAGTTGTCGATGCTTTGACGAGCTCACGAGCTTCGACTGTACCCCAAATGGAAATCTTTGTGTTCGGATATTTGGCCTGCATGAATCTGACAAAACGTGTTGTCCCGCCGATGTGGTCGAGATGCGAGTGCGAGTATATAATGTCGATCGTTGTAGGCACAGTTCCTTCCAGAACCTTCTCTGCCGCACCTGTTAGACTAGTTCTATTTCCGTTTTCCATAGTCCGTAGAAGTTCATCGGGAATGTCCACCATCACCAGACGCTTGTGCACGAGTACAATCAGACTAAGGTACCAACTCTGATCAGTAAACAACCATACATGCCGACGTAGCGACAAAAGCTCAAATGAGGCCGGAGAGATAGGCTTAAGCAAAGCATCTGATGGGATCGGGATAAGCGCACAGTCGCTCTCACCGTTGTCAAGACGGCGGATACATTCGTTCACAGCGCGGCAACGCTGCAATTCAGTGACTCCCCTGGTTGAAACTTGTTCCGCTTGAATACTCGATGTGAATATAATGATAATAGAAAAGACCCCAAGAAAAGATATATTCATTGAAGATGAACCGAGCAAGAAAGTGGCGTTGTCGTTAAAGGTCCTGTTGTTCGAGATTTCCAAATGATCCTTGTTGATAGTAATGCCACTGTCGTCTTATTATCCGTCAAAAGTAAAAGGGCCGGATCGACCAGTATGGTTTATCGGACGCGGGCTACTTGATTGGGCAGGGGAATCGCTCTGAATTTGATTTCTACGCGAGAGACCTTCCTGTGGCTGTCGCTTTCAACACTCTCCAGGCTTAGGACTCTTTGTATTGACATGGGCACAGCCTGCAGCTGCTACAGCCAAAACGCTCGCACAAACCACATCAGACCATAATAGTAAACAGTATACTGTTAAACATGTGGAATGGAGAATCGCGTGAATTTCATGCTTGGACATACTCCGGACTTCTAAAACATGAATATCGAGATTGTAGAGCTCAGGACGCAAGTGGAAGCCGGCGTAAGGAAAGGGTTTTTTGTGACGAAAGCCAATCAGCAAGCCGTGTATGTCGACCAAAGTCGTTTGGGGCAACTGAGTAAATGGTGCTGCAGAACAACCTATGAGCTTCTCCATAATTCTGAATCATATAACCTCACATTGGAATATTTCGAATATCTTTTTTCCGTGCTCCATACTTTCTTGTATTTGTGTACAGCAGTACGAAAAATGCTTGTTTGCGGTGCGCAGCGACAAACATTCGTGGCAAAATCTTGCCTCGGTTAAATTCTGAACACCATGCCCCACCCACAAGCTCTGCATAAGTGGCAGCATAAATTTGAACGGGATAAGCACTTCTTTGGTTCGTCAGTGTGTTTTATGACAACAGAATGAAGCCGCTAATGCCACTAAGGCGCGACAATCTGTAGCAAACCCCCGGTAGAATACCGTAATCAGTTGACCTGTCGTGAATTCTACAGGCCGTCAAATCACGAACAAAAATAGCGAAAGCAACCATGGAGACCACCAAACTTCGTCTGCTGTTCGCAAAGCGAGCAACAAAATTATCATCGTTTGCTCGGGATTCACATTACAATTTCCAATGTCCTCACAGGTTTTCAGGTGAGGAGATTTGTGAGCTCTCCTGCTTTGTAAACAAGGACAAGAAAGAACAGGGTAGCTTGAGAAACAAGGTACTACGAGAATGCCCATGTGTCAGTATTAGTCTGAAAGCCGTGTCATCCGAACACAAACTCTTCATATGAAAAAATTTCTATCTCTTGAGACAATGCAATTTCTTCGGTTCTTCACCGGTTTTGAAAGAAACTGTAGTCTATTCGTTCAAACTGGTCGTCGTCAAATTCATTCATATGATGGTGCACTGTACATGTGAAGTGTCTACGGTAATGGCCGTAAGTCACAGACGAAGTTGGAAGAAGAAACGAGGTACACACCCTGAGCTCTTCGAATCTTATTTGGCTTGTACTTGGGGCAAAAGGCCAGAGTATCCCTTCTGACGTGAATCTGTGCATCCCTTCCATTTCTAGCTCGGTAAGTTTCGCACTATACTCGGATTGACTATGGCGACTAGGACAGCCTTTTCCAGAAAAATGGAGTGTGCGAAGTCCTGGGTGCAGTACAATTCACAGTGGAGCAACAGTGCTGCAAACCACCTTGAACTTTAGTAGCTGACCGTGCCGAAACTTTTCGAACATTGTCCCAACACTGTATGTAATTCACAATGCCAAAAACATGGAATTTGTGAATCAGACATCCCACGACGTAATGTTTCGCAATCTTATTACCATACGCCACCCGTCATTTTCTCTTGTCACTAGGTTCTCTTAGGTCTTTTGGATGGGCCAACCAGCAATCACACAAGCGGTTCACCCAATTTTCCATACCATTTTGCTCATGATGCAGTCGCATAACAGAAAGAAGACGGTTGGAACATGCCACATTTGTACAAGCGCGTGCGCGTATGCTAGTGCTCTGCATATATGAGAGGGTTTCATTCGAGGCAATGTGCAAGCACGTCTCTGACGTATAAGTCTGCGGTAGAAAAGACTGCGCAGCGCCAGGTGCTAGCAATGACGGATACCGCGGCCGAGTCGGAAACTCCTGCTTCGTTCCCATCGACAAAGATGCATGAACTATCTGCAATAGAGGTCACCGAGATCATCAAGGAATCCGGGCTGGCAAAAGAAGGATAGAGAGGGAGGTGGAGGATGCAATGCGAGCACAAAAGAGTGCACCAAAGAGGTCAGCGGGGGACGTTGCAGCGAAGCAAAAGGCCGCAGCGGAGAAAGTCACTGTACTGGACGGCATACTGCGAAACCGGGAAAGGGGGGCTAATGAGAGCACCAAATCGGAAGGACTGAGATACGGGAATGGAAGACAGAACCAATATGAGAGGAAGATGACCAGTGAGGCGGAAGCGGAAAAAAGTTACTGCAGCATAAAATGTAGCTGGTTGTGTTGCCGTTGCTTTTTAGAAGTTACGTGCGGACTGCGGCGGACTTGATGCACTTTGTTTAGTGTTTCGGTCCTGAGCATTGACCCATGAATGATGTGTATAAGATGGCAGTGTGAAGTTGTTATCAAGTGCGTAGTCCGGGCAAGGACTAAAAACTGATATCTGTGGGTAAGATGTGCTGGGCTTTCGCCTCATGATTGGGTTTACACTACAAGTGTAGGTTTCCTTTCGAGCGTTACGGGAATCGCAATTCGTTCTTTTCGATTTGGCGATGGTTCCAATTTGGCTTTCTGCTACTGTCTTTCATCTGGCTTTCCGACAGCAGCGAGAAGCTTGTGTACAGGAAGCAGAGTGGCAGGAGAAAGGTGGGGAAGGACTTTATCTGTTTGTATACTAGACGCGCGATTGCTCTATTCCTGTATGGATGGTAACGATGAAATTACGAAGAGAACTCGGGCCAAGCGCGGTATCAGTAACGGAAAATGGAGAAGCTCAAGGCGCCTGAGTGCTGTAGTCGAAGCCCTAGCCTGTCCCATTCGCCCTCTCGCCAGGACACTCGCCATTTCCAACCTACGCCCGCCTACTTCCGCTCTACAACCTCATCCCCTTTTGTTTTCGTCCTCCCCGAGTGTGAATTGGACATTGGACCTCATAGTGTTACAATGGCGTTTGAAAGATCTACTGGAATGAGAAATGTATGAGAGAATTGGGCGTGAATTGATGGAATCGTAACTGACCG
Organism: Endocladia muricata; assembly: GCA_032356245.1. Lineage (NCBI taxonomy): Eukaryota > Rhodophyta > Florideophyceae > Gigartinales > Endocladiaceae > Endocladia > Endocladia muricata. Next base: position 7,347 of record JAUKWC010063496.1, on the reverse strand, counting down.
GGGCGGATAGAGGTAAAAGTTGACTGAAATTTCAGTTTTACCGAGGGTTAAGACAATTGATATAGGCTGAGATCAGCAGAGGTCTACACGTCAGCACGATTAGTTGGATTCTTGTCGATTCAGAACAATTACGAGGGCATTGAAGGGGATTCTGAAAAGGGTATTTAATGTCACTGGCTTCAGTAGGTACTGTAGAAGGAGAAGGGTATGCTCTCCATTAGTTTTAGTATACAGTCAATAGTTTTTGTTGGAGGTATGGAGCTCGCCTAAGTGTGATGCTGGACCATGGGTATCATCCGTAAGTGACAGTTTTAATCTGCGGTTGTGCCAGATTTTGGGAGTGCTCTACAGAAGGTATTTCGCACAGCCGGGTTGTCCCCCGATGTCCGATGCCTTTAATCTCTTGAGGACTCTAGAGTCAGGTATTTATACCATGAAGAAAATGCTCGGGTGTGTTCAAGCAGTAGTTCCTAGAATTACAGAATTTTATTGGGATGCGAATTGTTTGTCAGTATAACGCTAGTGAGTATATGGCGGCTCCAAAGCGCACCAGCTCGCCAAGTATCAGCGTTCAGACCTACGGGCCTATCAGCAGTTCGTACTTATAATTACCTAACTGATAAAGACCAGCTGAAGTAAAAGACAGCCACCAATTAAGACGCATGACTAACAGCTGACAATATGAGTGAAGACTCAATTTGCCGTAGCCGTAGAATACGGGTAATTGAGGAGATACTATCTATGTACGTGACGGCCATGACGAACGATACGCGTATGCCCACTGGGAGTTTAGGTGACCGATTACAGTATCTCAAATCATCTATGTCTAGGATTAAAAGAGGGTTAACATAACAATCTCTTGTGTCAGCTCCTGCTGATAACTTCATAGAATAAGCGATGCATACAACAGGTAACATAGATAAAAATGGTCGCAGTTGGCATCCCATGATGAGGTCAGAATACGGTCATTGTTTTAGAAGTGGGTCATTATGTCTACTGTCGCGCTGAAAGACGGTGGGGTCATGTAGAACGAGTTAAGAGATTATTTTATTACCGATTGTTGGACCTCACAAAATGAGAGCGTTCACAAACCGACCAGACTGAAACGCAATCCAAAGAGTAGTATGAATTAAGTAATTCTGGATCTTAACATGTAGAACCACCGTCAGTGTAGTCGTCACCAGAGACTATGGTCAGCTTAGAACAGTCAAGATCGTGTATAGCACGGCTCACACGGCTCAATTTGGAACTGGGCATGTTAGCTTATAAAATGAAACACAGTCTACCGCACGGTCCGGGGCAGGACTGAAAACTGAGCACATGAGCAGAGGAATGAGGGCGAGTCGTCTAAGTCTGACTGAAGTGATGCGATGCGATCCGCTCCTTATTCACAGCCTCCTTTGCCACCTGATAGGGTTTAAAGGATGAAATTCGATAAAGTCCTCTAGGTGAGAGGTAGAAATGGATATTGGAATGCAATGTGAATTCAAGCACGACCCATTTACTGAATCCTGACATTCACCCCTTTTGCACGTCTGACTTCACGACGATGAAGAGAAGTCTTGCGCCATCAACGGCAGGAAATGCCACCGCAGTAACATTACAATGTACTCGATTTATTAGCCATTGCCTCGACGACGCCTCGCTAAACTCAAGATGAAGTAAGTTAGTGCACTGCTTGTCAATATCAGTTAACGCGATTATATCTTTCAGATGCCTGTTAGAACATCAAGCATTCGAAAACACCGTAAACATTACACACATCTCAAGCTGTAAGAGAAGTTGTTTGTAGCTAATGAAAAATGGGCCAGCAGAAAGCTCTACCGAACAATGTGTCGCATTTCCCGGTAGTGGGCTTGATGAAGCAGTTCAGTAGAAACTCCCTATCTCTATCGCCCAAGATCAGGTCAAACGTATCCCTGTTAGATCACGCCAGGTGAAACGAATGACTAGGCGAGGGAAGGTCGAAAGGAACTGTCGAAACATGGTTGAGCGTGAAGGTTTTCTTTCTTTGAGTAAAAGTTCTCTGAACGACTAACCAAACGCGCGTATGCAGAAACTTCTCTCGGAGCAAATCCGCCCTTGATTACCCGATGAACACCGACTTGGGAACAACCTCTGCTCACAGCGACGGGAAGAGTTCATTTCTAATTTCTCACACTTGCCAGCGCGCCAGTCATAGCTTCCAGGTATTTCTCATCTCGTCGAGAAACGTCCAGAAACGTGAGAACACCTGCAGTTAATATTTGGTTATTCATTCTAAATCATATGGTGCATTCTCAGAATACTGTTCTAAACTATATGTATGCGTATAAGAAAAAGGCGCATTATGGTGAGTGTGCAGGGATGCACCGGTGGTTACCAGCATATATTGCAACTCTCGGAACAAGAAACCGTAAGAACACCGGAAACAGTGAAAATCTCTCTTTATGTGACACAATGAAAGCAGATATTTACAATTACCACTCAAGCTTAGGAGCTTCCCGATCTGAGTCGTTTACTACAAAAGAAGAAGGAGTTCCCTGAGAGAGATGAACGCTGAAAAATTCTCTCACAAAAATACGCTGTATGACCTATGATCCGACCATCGACCTGGATTAGTTTCCCTATCGCGTATGGCTAGTATGTACGACCGTTAAGCTCTGGAGAACGGGAAAATACATTTCAAAACAAACGCCAATCCAGCTAGTACGTTGTGGTCTCCCGGTTGTACCGTCTGAATAGTCTGATGACAAACCTAGACGTGACTGGAACCTTGGATAACCGAACAGGGCTCGTTATATAATAGCAGTCCTTCAGGTACCGTCAGATGTGATATTGCTTCCTGCGTATAGACCTTATAGGTAGGACTGGTAAAACGGGTGAGCACATCTTAAAGTGTGAACCGGACATGCAGCGAGTTTTGGATGAATCGAGACCAGCCCGTTGCAGCTCGGAAACTGGAACTAGAGACATGAAACTGCCGCTAGGTCCAATGCCGTTCGTTAGATAGTGACGGATACATTCTACGGAGTTGATCCAGGATTAACTTACCTAGGACCTACTGGAAAGGGATTGTTGCGTCGAATGAGGTCAACTGTGGCTCCAATTGAGTTTGATATCGCAACTACGGTGAAGCAATTGAACTTTTGAGTATCTGTAACAGTTCCTCAGGTTTGCATCGGTAACCCAGAAAATTTTGCTCCTTTCGCGATTAAGTAGAAAACTTTCTAGAATCACGCATAGCTGCCGCAGGCTCGTGCAGTGGTCGTCGGGCGACTGGGAGAGCTTCCGCCCGCAACCTCAGCTCTCATTGGGCCCCTTTACATTCCTATTGCCTTTGTGGTCGACTCCACAGGTGTTGAGGCAGTTGCATTTCAGGATTCCTTCAAAGAGCTTTCATGAACAGAAGACAGTGTACTGCGGCATCTTCTGGAGGGATAATTGATTGAGACGCGTCGACGCTCAGAAATTTGGATGGCACCAATACAGCTAATCAGAGCTATAGAAGTTGCCTTGCATTAAACTCGGTATGTTTAAACGACAACTAGAACGTTGACAAGAATGGGTCTCCCAAATAACGGTCAGAATTCATTCCTCGAAACCTTCAAACGTTGAAAACATTACTCCGTGTCTCCTTCATGTCTGGAACTATTTCAATCTTGAAAATGCCGCTGATGCGAATCGCTACTAGTTTTGAGGTGACGAAAGCACACTTCTTGCCGAGTATGTTGGGAGCAGCCTGAGAGTATCGATTTCAATTTTTGTCTGTTCTTACGGAACCAAAATCGGGAGTGTTAAGCCGTATGACATGAATTCTCTTGGGATAACAGGCAACTGCACTTTTTCGGGGCGGGATGAACTCCAAACCCCTTGTCCAAGTTGTATATCGTCATTCGGGGCTTCGGCTGTAGACCCCCTGTGAGCGAGTAATGCTCCGTCCACCCGTTTACTGATGAAAACGTCTCCTAATTTGCCGTATAAACTATTGGGAGTCAATGGGTTGCTCTTTCGGCATCGTCGGTAAATCGTCCAGGGGTCAGCAATACAGATATCTAGAAGAGAGATGTCGAATCTCACTTTGGAACCGTTCACTCGCACTCACTATCCAGACTGAGGTCATCTTCACTTCAATGTTGGTGATAATCAACCTGGGACCATAACTGAAAACATTGTGCACATAGTTTTGAGAGATCTGTTTCGATGCTCTTAAAGTGAGGGCTTTTTTTACTAGATCTGCACCTGTCACGGCTTACTTTGTCCCCAACTGAGTTTGTCTCAGGGGAGCTGATGAATCAAAGTCTATCTCCGTCGACCGACATGACGGCCGTGATGTTCGGCTTGGTAGTGTACATCGTGACGTAGGAATTCTCGTCATCCGTGCGCATCTCCCACACGTGGGCTGTGGGGTATTGTGTTCTGACTGTCTAGATAACAGCAGTAGATTGCAAGCCATTCGCGTGAAGCGCTTTTGCGGCTCCAATCGATGGGAAGTACGAGACAGCACAAATGAGTCTGTCATTTTCAAACGAAGTTCCGAACAGCCGGCGAAGCAATTATGTGCTATGGTTGTGGCTTCTATCGAATTGTTGATAGAAACTGTCGTCAGCCGAGAATATCAGTTCGAGACAATTCATGGTTATGGGAACGCCCCAACAAACTGACTCGGCTTCACGTCCCCTGACCGGCTTCGGGTTTAGTGACGCATGATGCTAAAGACTAGTGGGAATCTAGCATCAACCGAGTCTCTCCCACTATGGAATACTCCCATCGACGGATATGCGCTGAGATGCGCTGGAATTTCTAGCCTCAAGATCAGTAGTCGCTGTGACATGACCGTGACTCCGCCAGCAAGCCCCCTACTGACATGGAGATCGGTGACTCTTCTGCTGTCGACCTTGGCCGCGATGATATCTCTGACGGTTTCTGAGCTGTCTTCAACCTTCTAATTTGCACGGTACATCCATCAACATTTGGGGTCTGTACTTATAGGCCGAGCGCGAGTAGGAACTCGTGACTCGGCAGTGCGACGGAGATAGGAAGTGGGTGGCATATATTTGCAAACCTCAATGACTCCTAACGATACTAGGAGGAGTTGAATCTTCTGCTGTCGGTTAAATAGGGCCGCTCGATTCTGTTCAATACATCGGAAAGTTGCTAAGCCCAAAAAAACTACAGGAAATTCCTTACGATTAAATATCTTGATTCGGAAATTGGTCCCACATGGAATCAGATGCCCAATGAAAACTAGTGTTGAGCCGTTTTCAGATGCATACGCATTTGTAATTCATGCGATTTGTCGCTTGACGATAATTCATCTCGATGTTGGATGGTTCGAAGGGTAGCATGAAAGGGAGGGGCACTTAGCGACCTTGGCGAAGAAAAGTTGAAAATATGAGTGGAGCTAAGGACATTGAAAGATTAGCGTTGTATCTGTACAGCTGTGAGTTTCGTCGAAGCGGTTTTTCGGGAGCCAACAGCAGCACAGATAGTAGATGGAGGCCGACCAAAATGTAGAATCCCGAACGTATTGGCTGCTGTGCTTTTCACCTTGCAGTACCCGACCCGTGTCACGCTACATATTCCCCAACATTACTGTCAACGATTCTGGCGATGACGCCTGTGAGATCTGCTGGGATAGAAACTGAGAAGGTTAGCCGCGCGAGAGGAGACCATATCATGGTTCATTGAGGCGACTAAGATGATACTCGGCGGAGTCATTAGTTTTATCCCGAGTTAAAGCAACATCCACATGGAGGCAGTATTAACAATCTACTAGTCCGTGCAAGCTGGATGTGTCCTAACACTATAGCTAGACCGACACAAGAGTGAAAATGGTCCTGGAAGTGGTCTTCAATGTTGCTGACGACGACACATATCGGACATCGAAAAAATCACTTTACGTGCGTTTGTTCAGGCTCTATATAATCGTTCTTGGAGCAGTACTGCTCGAAAAAACGTGGGTGGCCGATCGGTGTCGTTAAGAAGTGCCTCGTTCCGACGGCCGTAGCACGCGACAACGGGTTTTTCTGCATATTTGTTTAGATCCAGCGATTGTACTATGATCACAAATTGCACCCTGCTCCTGGCCCCGCTAATTCGCGATGGTTCTAAACCGTAGAGGTATTGTCGTCGATTAAAGGTGTCCGTCGTTGATGGTAATAGTTGCCCAGGAGCACGCTCGCGCTAACAATGCCGCTCCAAGAACGACTACTTGTGGGTACCGAGACGCAGTGATGAGGATCTTTTATCGATGTGTAGGACGTGCTGGAGCTGGCAACAATCACAACCCAGTTTAGAATCACGTTCATTCCTTTCGCGATAATTATAGGGTACTTCTATTCAAACTCCTCAACTGGGCCACAGACCGCATCTGCGGTCCGAAAGTGTTGTTCTCCTTAATTATCGGCTCTCAATTCAATTACTTGGCTCAGCAGCACCATCGAGATATGAACTCATCAATTTACACCCGATTCGCACCCGTAATTTGTAATCCAGAAGACAGCTCAATCTTCAATATCACAGACGAGTCACATGCCTAAAGGTGGTTGGTATCATGCTGAGATTTGCTGGTTTCAGCTCGTGCTCCGTAGACTATACAGGCCCTCTCTACAAACCCACAAAGTCCTTGCTTCCAGAAATGGATGCAGACGTCCACTGAGTGCAGTACGAGGTCTAGCAATACACTTGGTTTACAAAATACTTTGCAGTCCTGGAGCTAGTATTAATAGACTCGGACGTCCACCTGGTGGACGTCCTGTCCGGGTCTAGTATTACTACAGTCGGACCTCCACCAGGTGGACGTCCGAGTCTAGTAATACTAGACCCTGAACTGCGAAATGTTTAGTAAACCACGGGTATTACTAGACCTCGTACTGCCATCAGTGCACGTCCGGGTCCAATACTACTAGCTGATATACTACGGGCTGTGGAATTACAGGGAGCAGGTATACTACGCAGCGTACTGCGACGTGCAGGAGTCCATTCCTAGTTTTACTGCTCAACCGCAGTACTTGTCGCGGTTCCGAATGCAGTTTTGCTGCAGTGGGAACTGCTAAAAGAACAGCTGCGAAGCGTACTTATTGACCCTAAACCAAACGTTCATTGCGCGAGGTGAACGTCCGGCCGCCCTCTACTGCATTTCCTTACTGCTACATGAATAGCCCTTCTACGGTTTTCGGACGGATCTACGTTTCCACCTTCATGCCCTACCATCACCTGCACTCCTCCGCCCTCTCGATACTATAGTCGTGAGAACAGCGCGGTGTTTTCTGCGCCCGTTGCGGTGTTTAGACCAGAGAGCAAGATCTATGTCCTCTAGTGGCACCAGTAACCTGGCTCAAGGCGGGCCAAGCAGGCCTAAACAAC
>JAUKWC010063385.1:0-36528 GCA_032356245.1 Endocladia muricata | reverse complement strand
CGCGCCCCTCGCGGGCGATGATTTCCAGCGCCTCGGCCTGTGCCGGATAGGCGAAGACCTCGCCCATGGCGGGCGCGCGGGTGCCGTCCACGAGGAAATGGCGGGCCATGGCGTCCTTGAGGAACGGGGCCTCCTCGGCCCAGTCGGCGGCGGCGCGCTGGGCGACCGGGTGCCCCCCGCGTGCGATGGCGATGGACGGCGCGAGCGCCCTGTCCCACCCGTATGTGCCGAATTCGGCCAGCAGCGTATCGAAAGCGTCCACCGCGCCCGGAACCGTGACGGCATGGGCGCTTTCCTGCGGCACGGCGTCCATGCCCTGCCCGCGCAGCGTTGCGGCATCGAGCGAGAACGGCGCGCGGCCCGATCCGTTCAGCCCGCGCGGGCGCGCCTCGCCCTCCTTCCAGACCAGCGCGAAGGCATCGCCGCCGATCCCCGTCATCGCCGGCTCCAGCATCCCGAGCGCCAGCGCGGCGGTCACGGCGGCATCGACCGCGTTGCCCCCCTGCCGCATGACGTTGACCGCGATTTCGGCGGCGAGCGGGTGCGAGGTGGCGCACATTGCGTGTTTAGCGTGGACGGGCGAACGGCCGGGGATCTGGAAATCGCGCATGGGGAACGGCCTTTTCGGGTCAGGGTCGTTTCCGATTTGCCACAGCGGCGGGGGCGGGGCAACGGTGCACTGGACAGCCTCGCGCGAATAGGCTTTCCCTGACAGGCAAACCGGGAGGCAGGCCCATGCTGGCGTCGAGGACGGCGAAGCGGATCGAGGACTGGCACGCGCGCGGCCTGATCGACGCGCCGACCATGCGCGCGCTGCTCGACGATGTCGGGGCGACGGGGGCGGGGCGGTCCTTCGCCTCGGTCGCCGTGTGGCTGGGGATCGTCTGCCTCGCCTTCGGGTCGATGACCTTCGTGGCCGCGAACTGGGACGCGATGCCTCGGCTGTTGCGCATGATCGTGCTGGGGGCGGGGGTGCTGGCCTCCTACGTCGCGGCGGGGGCGATGCACCGTCACGGCAACGCGGGCGGGGCCGAGGCCTTCGTCCTGCTCGGATGCGGGGTGTTCGGGGCGGCGGTCATGCTGACGGGGCAGATGTACCACCTGCCCGGGCCACCCGCCGGGGACGTGCTGCTCTGGAGCTTGGGCACCTTCGCCGCCGCCGTCGCCACGGGCGGGATCGGGGCGCTGGGGCTGGCGGTGATCCTCGCGACGCTGTGGACGGCGATGACGATGACGACCGGCGGGTGGGAGCCGTTCCACCCGTGGTTCGTCCCTCTCTGGGGGGTGCTGGTCGCGTATACGTGGTGGCACCGGGCGCGATGGGTCGCGCATCTCGGCGCGCTCGGGGCGCTGGTCTGGCTCGGCCTGTCCGTCGGCATCGTGATCCTCGACGACGACAGCTTCGCCATGGGATACGTCGCCCTCATGGCCGCGTTCGCGTCGGTATCCCTCACCATCCTGAGCGCGCGGACCGCCCGGATGCTGCGCGGGTTCGAGCGGGAGGCGACGGTCTACCTGCTGGTCTTCGTCTTCGGATTGCTCGCCTTTCTCTACCTGCTGGATGGCGAGGACTTCATGGAGCAGGTCTCGCGCGGGGTCCTCCTCGCCGCCCTGCCCCTCGCGGCCCTCGCCCTCGCGCCCGTGGCCGTCATGAAGGAACGGTTCGACCACATCGTCGCCGCCCTCTGGGTCGGCGTGACGGTGCTGGTCGCCTTCGCAGGCTCGTACGGTTTCCCCTTCGACGTCGAAGCCTTCGCGCTCGGCGTCTCCGTCTGGACGATCCGCATGGGCGGGCGACAGGGGTGGCGGGCGGTCACGGCGCTGGGCTACACCGCCTTCGCCGCCACGGTCGTCATCCTCTACGCCGCCGCGACGTACGGATTGCTCGGGACGAGCCTGTTCTACCTCGGCGTCGGGGCGCTCCTGCTGATCGGGGCGCTGGTGATCCCCCGAATCGTTCCGGTGCGGGAGGAAACGCGATGAACCGGCGATTCGCCCTCGGCCTCTGCGCGGCCTTCGCGGTACAGGCGGGCATCGTGGGCGCGATGGTGTGGAGCCGCGCGAGCGTGTTGCGGACGGGGCAGGAAATCACGCTGCGCTCGGCCTTCGTGGACCCGCGCGACATCTTTCGCGGGCATTACGTGACCCTCGATCTCATGCTCGACATGCCCGAAGACGCCCCCGTGATTCCCTACGGCCACGCCCCCTACGTGACCCTGCGCGAGGGTACGGACGGATTCTGGGTCGCGGAAGCCGTCCACGAGCGTTTTCCCGATGAATCCGCCGCGCCGGTGCTCAAGGCGGACAGGGCTACGCCGAATCGCATCATCCTGCCCTTCGACCGGTATTTCGCCGATTACGAGCGCGCGCAGGAACTCGAAAACCTGAGAGGAGAGCAGAAGTTAGGTGTCATTCTGGCACTGGACGGACGGGGCGGCGCGGTCATCAAGGGGCTGACGATCGACGGTGAAAAGGTCTACGACGAACCCTTCCTATAAGGGTGTCGATACTTCGATTCCCGCATTTGGTGTAAAAAGAACAAAAAGAGAATTTGACACCGGCCGAATGAGAACATTAGATGAACTCATTCTTAAGACCGAGTCGTTCCCACCGAGGAGAGAACCATGTTCCACACCGACACAGCCGCCGCGACATCCCCCGCAAGCCGCAAGGGCAGCACCGTGGGTCTTGCCTGCATCGGCGGGGCCGCCGTCCTGATGATGATCGCCGGTCTCAGCGCGCCGAGCGCCGCCCCCGCCGGGATCGTCTCGCCCGCGCCCATATTCGCACAAAACATGAACAATCCGCCCGTGCGCCGCACCTACGACCGGGGCCGGTTGAGCATGCTGTCCGACATCGCCTTCCCCGCGCTGGCCCCCCCGCCCGTCGATCTGGCGCAGATGCCCCGCCACGAGCGCGCCCGCCATGTCGCGCAGGTCGGCGAGAATCACGGTCTCCCGCGCGAGATCTTCGCGGCGATGGTGATGACGGAGAGCAATTTCGACACCGCCGCGCGCTCGCAGGTCGGGGCCATCGGCCTGACGCAGCTCATGCCCGCCACGGCGCGCGAGATCGGCGTGAACCCGCACGACCCGCACCAGAACCTCGAAGGCGGGGCGCGCTATCTCAAGCAGCAATACGAGCGGTTCGGCGACTGGCCGCTGGCGCTGGCCGCCTACAACTCCGGCCCGTCGCGGGTGGCCCGGCTGGGGCGCATCCCCCATATCCGCGAAACGCAGGATTACGTGCGCCGCGTCCTGATCCGCGCCGACGTGCTGCGCGGCAAGATCTGAAGACGAGGGCCGGACGAACCGGCCCCCTTCCGGATCATGCGACCGCGATCAGTAGCTGTAGCCGCTGCCGATCGTGGACGGGGCCGAATAGGTCGCGACGCCGCTGCCGACGGTGGGAGTCGTGACCTGGAACGATCCGCCCATCGACGGGGCGGATGACGAGAAGCCGCCATAGCTGCCCGAATCGATCGTCAGACCGGCGGCGGGATCCATCATCCCCGTCATCGACGGCGCGGTCAGGTCATAGGTGGTGCCCGATGCCTGCACGGGCTGCGACATGCCGTAGCTCTGGGCGCTGTAGGTTTCGGAATAGGACGGGCTGGCCATCATCGGCTCGCTATACGATGCGACCTGCGACACGGAGGACGCCGCCTCCATCGCGGGCATCGCCATCGAATAGGACGGTGCAGCCGACATCGCGGTCGACCCCATCGAGTAGGACGAGGCCGAGTCCATCATCGGGGCGGCCATCGAGTAGGAGTCCATCGCGGGCGCGGCCATGGAATAGGACGGAGCCGAGGACGCGAGCGTGCCGAGCATGGGCACGCCGGTCGAATAGGACGAGGCCGAGGCGCTCTCCATGCCGCTGCCGAGCGTGTAGGTGCCCTGACCGAACGACGACGCGGTGGAATAGGACGGCGCGCCCAGCGTCGTGGTGCCGAGGCTTGCGGTCCCCAGCGTTGCGGTCCCGCCGGAATAGGACGGCGCGACGCTGCCCATCGAATAGGAGCCGGTATCGATCGACGGGAGGGAGTAGCCCTGATCGACCGTGCTGTAGGACGGAACCGACGTGTAGCCCGGCGTGAACGTGCCATAGCTGGCAGGGTCGACCTGCTGATACGTGGCGGGCAGGGAGGTGTAGGCCGGTGCGGCGACGCGCGGTGCCGGGGTGAGCATGCCGTTGAACGCCGCGAGGGGATTGGGCACGGTGATCGTCGGCGAGGTCGAGCAGCCCGCGAGAACGGCGGTGGTGGCCAGAAGAGCGAAGCCGGCGCGAAGGGAAAGGGTCATCGAGTCACCTCTTGATTGCAGCCATACGGACGATTCCGCAGGCGATATCGTGAACCATGCGACAGGCCCGTTCGCAAGATGCGACTCGGTTTGCAATGCGCTTTGTCGCCGAAACCGCCCGAATAGGGCGCTGTGGCGTATAAGTTGAATGTTTTCAGCATCGGCCACCTCGCGTTCGGGGATCATGGTTTTCGTACGGTTAACATAGTTCAAGTGCCGTGCCAGAACACCGCCCCCGGTCGCGTTCGGGTTGAAGGAGGGGCGTCTTTTCGACAGCCCCGCACTCCCCCCTCTCGCCCCGCCCCCCCGATGGTGCTAGATCGACCCCCGGAACAGCACGCGAAGAGGGGCCATCATGGAAACCGGCACGGCGATATCGGTCCGGGGCATCGGCAAGTCGTTCGGCGACTTCCGGGCGCTCGACGACGTGTCGCTCGACGTGCGCCATGGCGAGCGGGTGGTCGTGTGCGGGCCGTCGGGGTCCGGCAAATCGACCCTGATCCGCTGCATCAACCGGCTGGAGACCCATGACGAGGGTACGATCCTCGTCGGCGACGTCCCGGTCGACGGCAGCCGCCGCAGCCGCGAGGCCCTGCGCGCCGCGACGGGGATGGTGTTCCAGCAGTTCAACCTCTTCCCGCATCTCACCGTCCTCGACAACCTGACCCTCGGCCCCCTGCGCGCCCGGGGCATGACGGCGGACGCGGCGCGCGATCTGGCCATGCGCTACCTGACCCGCGTGCACATCCCCGAACAGGCGGAGAAATATCCGCGCCAGCTTTCGGGCGGCCAGCAGCAGCGCGTCGCCATCGCCCGGGCGCTGTGCATGGAACCGAAGATCATGCTGTTCGACGAGCCGACCTCCGCCCTCGACCCCGAGATGATCGGCGAGGTGCTCGACGTGATGGCCGAACTGGCGGCGAGCGGGATGACGATGATCTGCGTGACCCACGAGATGGGCTTCGCGCGGCGCGTGGCCGATACCATGGTCTTCATGGACCATGGCCGCATCGTCGAGACGGCCCCGCCGGAGACGTTCTTCGAGGCACCGGAAACGGAACGATGCCGCGAGTTCCTCCAGAAGATCCTGCACCACTGATGGGGGCCGCCCGCATGCATCGCCTCGCGCTCTTCGCCGTCCTCGCCCTCGCGTTGGGGGGCTGTTCCGCCGACTGGGGCTGGTACGTGGTCGACCCGACCAAGGCGTCCGGTCTGGTGAACCTGAAATTCCTGCTCGGCGGCCTGTACTACACCATCCTCCTGTCGCTGACGGCGATCTCGATCTCGGTCGTGGTCGGGTTGCTGGTCGCCCTGCCGGGCCTGTCGCCCAATCCGTGGATTCGCTCGATCAACCGGGTCTATGTCGAGATCGTGCGTGCGGTGCCGATTCTCGTGCTGATCCTGTGGGTCTATTACGGGTTGCCGCAGGTGCTCGACATCTCCATCGGCGTCTTCTGGGCCGGGGTGATCGCGCTGGCGCTGTCGGACTCGGCGTTTCAGGCGGAGATCTTCCGCGCGGGCATCCAGTCCATCGACCGGGGGCAGTACGAGGCGGCGCAATCGGTGTCGCTGAACTACCGCGACACGATGCGTTACGTGATCCTGCCGCAGGCGATCCGCCGCATCCTGCCCGCGCTCGGCAACCAGCTGGTCTACATGCTGAAAATGTCGTCCCTCGTCTCGGTCATCGGGATGCAGGAGCTGACGCGCCGGGCGAACGAGCTGGTCGTGACGGAGTACCGCCCGCTGGAAATCTACACGATCCTCGTCCTCGAATACCTCGTGCTGATCCTGATCGTCTCGGCCCTCGTGCGGCGGCTGGAGCGGCGGATGCAGGTCGACGAGCGGTAGCCGCTTCCGGATTTTCGGTGTCGCAAACGGTCCTTCGTGTCGTATTCCGGCGCGCGGGCCGGGATGCGCGTGCGACGCTTTGCCCATGAGACGCGATGCGATCCTCGATGCGGGGCGGCGGTCGGTCGAGGCGGAACCCCGCCCGACCCTGTCGGCGCTGGCCCCGTCGCATCCCCGTCAGGCCCCGCCCCGTTCGTGCTGAACGCCTATCCATTCTTTCAGCACGCCGGAGACGATTCCCATGACCGACATCCTCGACCCCGCCGCCCCGCCCGCCGCACGCCGTTCCAGCACCCGCTCCGGGGGCCGCGCCGCCCGCGTCGCCGCCCGCGCCGCGCCCCTGACCGAAGCCCAGCGCCCCATCCGCGCGGGCATGGAGGGCGGGCGCTACAAGCCGCTGACCGACGATCAGGTGCAGCGCATCCACTCGGCGGCCTATCAGATCCTCGACGAGATCGGCATCAGCCTCGCCCCCCAGAGCGGCATCGACGCGATGACGGCCTATGGCGCGACCTATTCCGATGACGGGCGCGTGCGCTTTCCTGCCGCCGTGATCGACAAGGCGCTGAAGGATGCCGCGCGCAACATCACCCTGCACGGGCGCGACGCGAAGCACGACCTGCACCTGTCGGGGCACAAGGTCCATTACGGCACCGCCGGGGCCGCCGTGCACCTCGCCAATATCGAGACGGGCGAGTACGACGAGAGCACGCTGGGCGACCTGTTCTCGGCGGCGCGGATCACGGACCAACTCGACAACGTGCATTTCTTCCAGCGGTGCATGGTCGCGCGGGACATCGTCGACAATCGCGAGATGGACCTCAACACGATCTACGCGAGCGTGAACGGCACGACCAAGCATATCGGCACCTCCTTCACCGAGCCGGATTTCGCCCGTGATGCGCTGAAGATGCTGAACATGATGGCCGGGGGCGAGGAGGCGTGGCGCGAGCGGCCCTTCGTGTCGAACTCCAACTGCTTCGTCGTCCCGCCGCTGAAATTCGCGACCGAAAGCTGCGAGGTGATGGAGGTGTGCATCCGGGGCGGGATGCCGGTCCTCCTCCTCTCCGCCGGGCAGGCCGGGGCGACCGCCCCCGCCGCGCTGGCCGGAACGGTGGCGCAGGCGGTGGCCGAATGTCTCGCCGGGCTGGTCTACGTCCAGTCGATCAAGCCCGGCCACCCCGCCATCTTCGGCACCTGGCCCTTCGTCAGCGACCTGCGCACGGGCGCGATGTGCGCGGGGTCGGGCGAACAGGCGCTGCTCACGTCCGCCTGCGCCCAGATGGGCCGGTTCTACGACCTGCCGACCGGCAGCGCGGGGGGCATGTCGGATGCGAAATACCCCGATCAGCAGGCCGGGGCCGAGCATGGCGTGACCAACGTGATGGCGGGGCTGGCGGGGCTGAACATGGTCTACGAATCCGCCGGGATGTACGCCTCGCTCCTCGGCTTCTCGCTGGAGGGCCTGATCATCGACAACGACGTGCTGGGCCAATGCCTGCGCTGCGTGCGAGGCATTGAAGTAACGGATGAAAAACTGTCGATCGCGGAGATGAAGACCGCGTGCCTCGGCGGACCGGGCCATTACCTCGGCTCCGACCAGACATTGAGCCTGATGCAGACCGATTACTTCTATCCCGATATCGGCGACCGCTCCTCGCCCAAGGAATGGATCGAGCGCAAGAAGCCCGTGCTGATCGAGACGGCCATCGCCCGCAAGCGCGAAATTCTCGGCGAGCCGTCCCGGGCGTTGCTGCCCCCCGAGATCGACGCGGCGGTGCGGGCGGCCTTTCCCATCCGGCTCGATACCGCGACGGGGAAACTGGCGTCATGAACATGACAGCAGAGCGCCGAAAGGTCTTTTAAGTTGAATTAAATTTCCTTCGCGATCCTCCCGCGACCGAATTATTCACTTTACCGGCGTTATCTGTCGGCATTAGATGCACCTAGCGCGTGCATGGTGTCGTGGGGTTTGTATGGAAGATTTTTCCTTGCAGGAGGAGGCGCGCGACCTTCTCGCCTCGTGGTACGGCGCGCGCGAGGGCGAGCGCCTGCCATCCAAGGCGTTCGTCGACCCCGTCAAGCTGCGCCGCTGGGTGGGCGACATCAGCGTCGTGCATCTGCACGAGGGCGAAAAACGAGTCTACGTCGCGCTCCACGGCGCCAACGTCGTGCGCCATCTGGGGCCTGATTTCAACCGCCGCTACCTCGAAGACACGTTGCCCGAGTTCGCCAAGGCCGATTCCTTCGCCCCCTACGAGCTGTGCATCGATACGGGTTTGCCGACCTACTCGATCCAGCGGCATACCCTTCAGAACGGGCTGTTCAAGACCCTCGAACGGATGGTGCTGCCCTGCGCCGGTGAAGACCCGATGCGGCCCGGGCGCTTTCTCGTCTGGGCCGCGCCGGTGAAGGCGTTCACGCTGGCATCGTCATCGGTCTACGCGCCGTTCGAGGAGGGGGAGATGGACCGGGCGGAGCAGGATGCGCCCGACCGCACGTCCACCGTCTTCACGCTGACGCAGGACCGGCTGGCGTAACGGGGGCAGTAAGTAACTAATACCGTTACCTTTATTTAACCCCATCGGGTCAACACTCGTCGCATGATACCGCAACAGGGAAACGACGACATGGCCCTTACCTGTCCTACCAATCCCGAGACCGTCGAACGGATCGAGAGCCTGCGCGCCGCCCTCGGCGCGTCGCTCGACCAAGCCCGCAACGTCATCGAAACGACCCGCGTATTGCGCGATTCCGACAGCATGAGGCGCATCAATTCCATGCGCGCCATCGACGTGGCAGCCGAAGCCGTGGAGGCGAGCGTCGGCCTCATGCGCTGATACCTTCCCCGCGCCGCCGGAGCGGCAACGCGGGGAGAGACGACGGGTGGGTCAGACGCCCGCGAGGCAGAGGTACTTCATCTCCAGGAAGTCGTCGGCCCCGTAATGCGAGCCTTCGCGCCCGAGGCCGGACTGCTTGACGCCGCCGAACGGGGCCACCTCGGTCGAGATGATGCCCGTATTGATCCCGACGATGCCGTATTCCAGCGCCTCGGCCACGCGCCAGACGCGGCCCATGTCCTTGGCGTAGAAATAGGCGGCCAGACCGAAGATCGTGTCGTTCGCCTGCGCGACCACGTCGTCGACGTCGTCGAACCTGAACAGGGGCGCGACGGGGCCGAACGTCTCTTCCTTGGCGACGATCATGTCCTTCGTCACGCCGGTCATCACCGTCGGCTGGAAGAACGTGCCGCCCAGTTCGTGACGCTTGCCGCCCGTGACGATCTTCGCGCCCTTGGACGTCGCGTCCGCGATATGCTCCTCGACCTTCTCGACGCTCGCTTCCTCGATCATCGGGCCCATCGCCACGCCCTCGCCGAAGCCGTCGCCGACCTTCATCTCCGACACCCGCTTGGCCAGCTTCTCGGCGAATTCGTCGTAGACGCCGGACTGGACGTAGAGGCGGTTGGCGCACACGCAGGTCTGGCCCGCATTGCGGTACTTGCAGATCATCGCCCCGTCGACCGCCGCGTCGATATCGGCGTCGTCGAAGACGATGAACGGCGCATTGCCGCCGAGTTCGAGGCTCATCTTCTTGATCGTCTCGGAGGACTGCTTCATCAGGATGCGGCCCACCTCGGTCGACCCCGTGAACGTGATCTTCCGGACTTTCTCGTTGCCGGTGAGTTCACCGCCGATGGCCGAGGACGACTTGCCGGTCACGATGTTGAACAGGCCCTTCGGCAGGCCCGCCCGCTCCGCCAGTTCGGCCAGCGCCAGCGCCGAGAGCGGCGTCATCGTCGCGGGTTTCAGCACGACGGAACAGCCCACCGCCAGCGCCGGACCCACCTTGCGCGTGATCATCGCGTTCGGAAAGTTCCAGGGCGTGATCGCGCCGACCACGCCCACGGGCTGCTTCAGCACCACGATGCGCTTGTCTTCCTGATGGCCGGGGATGACGTCGCCGTAGATGCGCTTGGCCTCTTCCGCGAACCACTCGATGAACGACGCGCCATAGGCGATCTCGCCCTTGGCCTCGGCCAGCGGCTTGCCCATCTCGGCGGTCAGGATCGCGCCCAGATCGTCCTGGTTCGCCATGATCAGCTCGTACCATGTGCGCAGCACGGTCGAGCGGTCCTTGGCGGTCTTCGCGGCCCAGCTCTTCTGCGCGATCTCGGCGGCGTCGATGGCGCGGCGCGTCTCCTCCGCGCCCATGTCGGGGATGGTCGCGATCTCCTCGCCGCTGGAGGGGTTGGTCACCGGCACGGTCTTGCCCGAATCCGCCCCGACCCATGCGCCGTCGATATAGGCGGCGTTCTTGACGAGGCTGGGGTCTTTCAGGACCGAATCGAGCGAGGGGGTCTTGTCGAGCATGGAAGGATGACCTTTCGTTGAAATGCCCCGCAGGGCACGCGGGATGCGGAGCCGTGCCCCGCGTCGGCGCGCATCCTATCGCCTTTCGCCGGTTTGTCATAGCGTCTCGCCGGTGTATGCGGGGTGCCCGTTTCAACCGGAGAACGCCGATGCCGACCGCCCCGCCCGCCGCCGAAGACCCCGCCGACGCATGGGCCGACCTGTCGCGCTGCGGCCGCTGGCGCTACGCCCTCGGGCGGCGGTGGGGAGCGGGGCCGGAGGCGCTGTTCGTGCTGCTCAATCCCAGCACGGCGGATGCGTCGGCGGACGATCCGACCCTGCGCCGCTGCATGGGGTTCGCGAAGCGCGAAGGGTGCGGAGCGTCGCGCACCGTCAACCTCTTCGCATGGCGCGCGACCGCCCCGCGCGATCTGGCGGTGGCGGAAGCGGCGGGGGAGGACATCGTCGGGCCGCGCAATGCCTCGGCGTTGCGGGCGGCGCTGGACGCGTGCGACGGGCCGGTCGTCGTCGGCTGGGGCGCGCACGGGGCCGCCGTTCCGCCCGCCGCCGCGCTGGCCCGGATGGCGGCGGCACAGGGTCGCACGCTCCACTGCCTCGGCATCACGAAGACGGGCCAGCCGCGCCACCCGCTCTATCTGCGCGCCGATGCCCCCTTGCGGGCGTGGTCTGCACCCTGACCGCGCCGAATTGCGGCCCCGTGGACCGGGTCGCGCCGGTGCCGCCGAAAGAAGAACCCGACGGCGATTCTTCGTATTCTTCCGAACGTCTCCCTCTCTACTGATCCGTATACGTTCCAAAGACCCCCCATCATTGCGTGTCGAACGGCGGATTACAGCGTCGGATTGTCTTTCTTCTTGATGGGTTTAGCCAGCTTGCGCTTTCATTACCTGTACACTGATGTTAACGCTGCGGCGGGCGATTGAAGCCCTCAGTGCAGGGAACGATTCATGGATGCTCAAACGGTCGTCGGGGTCGGCGCATCCGCCGGAGGGCTGGAGGCGCTCGAAAAGCTGCTCGACGGGGCGCGACCCGACGGGCGCTCCGCCTACGTCGTCGTCACGCACCTGTCGCCCGACTTCAAGAGCCTGCTCGACGAACTGCTCAAGCGCCATACCGACATGCAGGTCCGCGTCGTCGAGGACGGCATGCATCTCGAAGCCGATGTCGTCTTCATCATCCCGCCCAATACCGAGATGATCGTGATCGAGGATCGCCTGCACCTGAGCGAGCGGGGGCGCGCGCCGGCCCAGACCCTGCCGATCAACGTGTTCCTGTCCTCGCTCGCCAAGGAATACGGCCCCCGCGCCATCGCCGTCATCCTGTCCGGATCGGGCAGCGACGGGGCGAAGGGGGCCGAGGAGGTGCGCGTCGCCGGGGGCCTCGTCATCGTGCAGGACCCCGAAACGGCCCGTTTCGACAGCATGCCCCGCGCCGCCATCGCCCGCTGCGCCAAGGCGCGGGTCGCCCCCGCCGAGGAGATCGGCAAGATCATCTTCGGGCGTTCCGGCGGCTCCGACACCGCCCTCGACGACAAGGAACCGGCGGGCATCGCGCTGGACCTGCGCGCCCAAGCGCTGAGCCGCATCCTCCACCTCGTCTACGGCGTCGGGAGCGTCGATTTCTCGCTCTACAAGATGAAGACGATCTATCGCCGCGTCCGTCGGCGCATGCTCCAGAACGGACACAACGAACTCGAAGACTACCTCGTGCAGCTCAAGGCCGACCGCAGGGAACTGGCCGCCATGGCCGACGACCTGCTGATCACGGTGTCCGAATTCTACCGCGACAAGCAGGCGTTCGCCTTTCTGGAAAAGGAGATCATCCCCGATCTCGTCGCCAATTCCGAACCGTCCAAGCCGATCCGCATCTGGACGGCGGCGTGTTCGGGGGGGCAGGAACCCTACTCCATCGCCATGCTCCTCTACATGGAGAGCCGCAAGCAGGGCGTCCGCATCGACCCGCAGATCTACGCGACCGACCTGCGCGAAGCCTCGGTCCAGCGGGCGGGTACGGGGATCTACACCCTGCGCGAACTGGAGGGGGTGCCCGAGGAGACGCGCGAGGAATGTTTCGAGCAGATTTCCGAGGAAGAATACCGCATCATCCCCCCGATCCGCCGGTGGATGGTCTTCGCGGAGCACAACGTCCTGCGCGATCCGCCCTTCACGCGGCTCGATTTCGTGTCGTGCCGCAACCTGCTGATCTATTTCGAGCCCGAAGCCCAGCGCAAGGTCATCTCGCTCTTCAATTTCGGGCTGAAGGATAACGGCATCCTGTTCCTCGGGCGCAGCGAGACGCTCGGGCAGTTGTCGGACGATTTCGAGACGATCAGCCAGCCATGGCGCGTCTTCCGCAAGGTCGGCGCGTCGACGGCGGTGAGCCTGTCCATCGGCGCGCGCCTCGCCGCCGCGAATGACGGGGGGGGATCGCGGCGCAGCTACGGCGGGGCGTCGATCCCCCTCGCCGCCGCAAAACCGCGCCTCGGCCCGGCCTATGCCTCGCTGATCGAGACGTTCATTCCGCAGGGCGCGCTGGTCACCGGCAATCGCGAGGTTCTGCACCTTTTCGGCGATGCCGACGACTTCCTGCGCGCGCCCAAGGGGGTGATGAATGCCGATATCCTCAAGATGGCCCCGCCCCCCCTGCGCGTGCCGCTCGCCGCGGCGCTGGACCGGGCGAAGAACGAGAACCGCGAGATCGTGTTCCCGAAGCTGAAGGGCGTCTTCAGCGATGCCGAACTGGAAGTCACGCTGCGGGTCGTGCCGCTGAAATCCGCGACGACGTCGGAGGTCTACCACTACTTCGTCGGGCTGGAGCAGGAGCGCCACGCCGAGCCGCAGATCATCGAACACGCGGTGATGATCGACGCGACCGATCTGGAGAGCGAACGCGTCGCCAGTCTGGAGCGCGAGTTGCAGGGCACGCGCGAAAACCTGCAGGCGACGATCGAGGAGGTGGAGACCTCGAACGAGGAACTGCAATCCACGAACGAGGAACTGATGGCCTCGAACGAGGAGCTTCAGTCCACGAACGAGGAACTGCAATCGGTCAACGAGGAACTCTACACCGTCAACGCGGAGTACCAGAAGAAGAACGACGAACTCGAAGACGTCACCCGCGACATCGACAACCTGATCGCCTCGACCGCCATCGGCGTCATCTTCGTCGATGACGAGTTGCGCATGCGGCGCTTTACCGATGCGGTGTCGCGCGTGCTCAACGTCGCGCCGATCGACGTGGGCCGCGCCCTGCCCGACATCACCCACCGCTTCGTCGACCTGCACCTCGCCCCGCTGATCCGCAAGGCGCTGGAGGAACGGCGCATCAAGGTCGTGGAGGCGGCGGACGAGGACGGGCACTGGTGGCAGATCCGCATCATCCCGCTGGCCGCGCAATGGGGCAAGGGCGACGGGGCGGTCATCACGATCTACGAGATCACGGCCCTGCGCGAGGCGCAGATGGAGGCCGAGAGCCGGACGGACGACCTGCGCCTCATCGCCGACACCACCGGCGCGCATGTCATCCACCAGAACCCCGACGGCAGCTTCGCGAAACCCGAAGCGGGGTGGATCGCCCTGTCGGGCCAGCGCGACGAGGCGACGACCGGCTTCGGATGGATCGACGCGACCCACCCCGAAACCCACGACCGGCTCAGGACGTTCTGGAAGCAGGCGCCCACCAGCGGCGGCGACGTGCTGCAGACGCATGTGCGGGTCAGGGACCAGCATGACGGCACCTATCGCCATCTGAGCGTCTTCTCGACGCCGGAATTCACCTCCGACGGCAACCATCGCGGCTGGACCTCCGTGCTGATCGACGTCGAGGACACGATCCAGTCGGAGCATGTCGTCCGCAAGTCCGAGCGCCTGCTGCACAAGGTTCTCGAAATCTCCGCCTCGCGCATCTCCTACGTCGATTCCGACCGCCGCTACCAGTTCGTCAACCATGCCTACGAAGACGCGTTCGGGCGCGGGCGGGCCGAGATCCTGTCGAAGAAGGTCACCGAGGTCCTGCCGCAGGAGATGCATGCGCAGGCGATGTCGAACATCGACCGCGCGCTGTCGGGCGAGCGGACCGAATTCACGCTCCACGGCAGTTCCGTCGATGGCGACACCCAGATCCTGCACGTCAATTACGAGCCGGATATCCGCCGCGACGGAGAGGTGCGCGGCCTCGCCGTCAGCACCCACGACATCACCCGCGCCTTTCAGGACATCGACGAGCAGTTGCAGGGGAAAGCGCTCGTCGCCGACGTTCTGGCACGGTCCTCCATCGCCATCCTCGTGATGCCGGACCTGCGGTCGAAGATCACCTCCTCCTCGGCGGGGGCGGCGCGCATCACCGGCTATTCCACCTTCGACCTGCGCCAGAAGACGTTGCAGGACCTGATCCCCGAATACGACGAGAAGCGCCTGACCCGCATCCTCGCGCGGCAGGGGGAGGCGTCGGGCGACCCGGAGACCTTCCGCACCTTCCTGATCGACCGGGCGGGCGACAGCATCGATATCGAGTTCGAGATCGTCTCGCGGCAGGGGGGCGGGGTCTCGCCCGTCATCGTGTTCCTGCGCGACAGGACGGCGTCGAGCGGCACGGAGATCGCCCTGCGCCGCCGGACCGAGGAACTGTCGCGCTCGAACCGGATGCTGGAGGTCTTCGCCGCCGCCGCGACCCACGAACTGACCAGCCCCCTGCGCCGGGTGGCCAAGTTCACGCAACTGCTCCAGACCGACCATGCCGGGGCGATCCCCGAGGAAGGGGCCGCCTTCCTCGACATCGTGGTGGAGGAGACGGACCGGATGCGCCGCACGATCGATGCGGTGGTCGAACTGGTGCGGCTGGAGCGCATGGAGCTGAAGGCCACGCCGGTCGACCTGCACAAGATATCCGAGATCGCCTGCGGCAGCCTGCTGGAGATGATCGACGCGTCGGGTGCCCAGGTCGAGATCGGCACCCTGCCCGACGTGCTGGGCGACCCGACGCAGCTTGAGATCCTGTTCCGCAACCTCGTGATGAACGCCATCCTCCACCGCCACCCCGACCGCGCCCCGCGCATCCGCATCGAAAGCGCCGAGGGGCGGGGCGGGGACGCGCTGGTGCGGTTCATCGACAACGGCCACGGGGTACCGGAAGAACGCAAGTCGGAAGTCTTCCTGCCCTTCGTCCGGGTCGACGGGAACCGGGAATCGATCGGGATGGGCCTCGCCCTCTGCCGCCGCATCGCGGAGGTGCATCGCGGCTCGCTCGATCTGGAACACACGTCGCCCGAGGGGTCGACCTTCGTGGTCAGGCTGCCGACGTCCTGACGGATGCGGTGCGCCGTTCCTGCTGCGCCGGGCCGACATTGGCGGCGGGGAAGACGACCGATACGCGGGTGCCGATGCCCTTGCGGCTGTCGATCTTCAGTTCGGCGCGGTGGGCTTCGGCCAGCCCCTTGACGATGGCGAGGCCCAGCCCCGTCCCCTCCCGCGCCAGCATCGGATCGCGCAGGACCTGACCGAACGGCGTGATGGCGTGGCGCGCCTCCGCCAGGGTCATGCCGATGCCCGTATCCGACACCGTGATCTTCAGGCTGCCCTGATGGATCGAGGTCGAGACGATGATCCGCGACCCCTTGTCGCTGAACTTCACGGCATTGGAGAAGAGGTTGATGAAGATCTGCCGCAACGCGCGCTCGTCCGCGAGCAGCAAGGCCCCCTTGTGGGCCATCACCAGATCGACGACGATGTTCTTGGCGTCCGAGACGGGGCGCAGGAAGCGGATCTGGTCGCGCAGGAACTCCTCCGCGTCGAGCCACTTGCAGGAGAGGACGTGCTTGTTCTCCTCGATCTTGGACAGGTCGAGGATCATGTTGATGATGTCGAGCAGGTGGCGCGCGCTGTCGCCGATGATGCCCGTGTAGTCCTTGGTGTTCTTGTAGGTATCCGGCCCCAGCGCCGAGGTGTTGAGCACGTCCGCGAAACCGATGATCGCGTTGAGGGGCGTGCGCAGGTCGTGGCTCATGCAGGCGAGGAAGGAACTCTTGACCGCGCTGCCGTGGCGCGCGTGGGCGGCCATGCGCTTGAGTTCCTGCTCCTTGTTGAAGGCCGCGAAGACGTGGCGCAGCATGCGTTTCACGGTCTTCTCGTCGATATCGTCCTTGGGCAGGAAGTCGTAGGCCCCCGCCCGGATCGCCGCTTCCTGAAGGTCGTCGTCCGACAGGGCGCTGACCACCACGACCGGGTAGTCGACCTCGCTCGCTATCGCCCTCTCGATCAACTGCAACCCGTCCTGGCCGTTGATGTTGAGGTCGATGAAGGCGATGTTGAACGCCCCCTCGTCGAGGGCGCGCGACCCGCTCTCGTAATCGCCGAAGGCCTCGAACTGCCAGAGGCCGGATGTGGCCTTCTGCAGGAAGGTCTTCAGCAGCAGGATGTCGGCGGGGTCGTCGTCGATGATCGCGCAGCGCAATGACCTGCTCAGCATGTGTCCCTCGTCCCTCGAACCCGAACTCGCCGTTTGGCTGGGAAGGCCATACCATGTAAGTGGAAGACGCACACGGACTATTCTGATTATCCGGCTCCTCACCAGAAAGCGCGATCCATGCCCGACGAGCAGCATTATCTTCGGCAGGAACTGTACGAGCGCGTGCGGACCGATCCCGCGATCTTCGACTTCCTGCAGAACGGCTCGCTCGACGGGTTGTGGTACTGGGATCTGGACAGGCCCGACCACGAATGGATGAGCGACCGGTTCTGGCAGGTGCTCGGCTACGACCCCGCCATTATGCCGCACGACCCGGCAAGCTGGCAGGACATCATCGATCAGGACGATCTGGCCACCGCGCTGGAGAACTTCCACAGCCATTGCGCCGATCCCTCGCACCCCTACGACCAGATCGTGCGCTATCGCCACCGGGAGGGGCAGACCGTCACCATCCGCTGTCGCGGCATCGCCATCCGCGACGCGCACGGGCGGGCCATCCGCATGCTGGGCGCGCATAACGACGTCAGCGATCTGGTCGAGGCCCGGGCGGGCGAGCGCGAGAAGGACCGCGCGGAGGCGGCCAACCTGTCGAAGACGGTCTTCCTGGGCAATATCAGCCACGAGATCCGCACGCCGCTGAACAGCGTCATCGTCATCGCCGAGGCGCTGAAGGCCACCGGCCTGTCGACGAAACAGGCCGGCATGCTCGACGACATGCTCCTCGCCGCCGATCAGCTCCAGGGCCTCCTCGCCGACCTGATCGACATCTCGAAGATCGAATCCGGCGAGATCAGCATGGAGCGGCAGGCGTTCTCCCCCCGCGAGATCATGGAGGGCGTCGCCGCCACCTTCGACAGCGCGGCGCGGGAGAAGGGGATGGCGCTCTACATCCAGACGACCGTCGGCTCCGCCCCGGTCGTCTACGGCGCGACCAAGCGCGTGCGGCAGGTGCTCATCAATCTGGTGTCGAACGCCATCAAGTTCACCCCGAACGGCAGCGTCACCATCGCCAGCGACGCGCGCCCCGTCGGGGAGACGGACGAGATCGCCCTCTCCTTCCGCGTCGCCGATACGGGGCCGGGGGTGCCCGACGCGATCAAGGACCTGATCTTCGACCGCTTCAACCGCAGCGATACGAGCCGCGAACTGGAAGTGCCCGGCGTCGGCATCGGCCTGTCGATCTCCAAGACGATCTGCGAACTGCACGGCGGCAGGCTGACGGTCGAGGACGTGCCGGGGGGCGGCGCGGCCTTCACCGCGACCTTCCACACCCGCACGGCGGAGGACGCGGAGCAGGACGCGGCACCGAAACGCGACGAACAGGAGGAGGCGACGCTGCCCCCCGGACTGCGCATCGCGGTCGCCGAGGACGTGTTTCTCAACCGCCGCGCGCTCCGGCACCTGATGGAGCCGTTCGATGTCGAGGTGACGTTCGCGACCAACGGGACGGAGGCGCTGGCCCTGCTGGAGGCCGGCGATTTCGACGTCGCCCTCGTCGATCTGCGCATGCCGGGGATGAGCGGGCCGGACGCCGTCATCCGGTATCGCGCGACCGAGGCGGAGCGCGGCACGGCGCGCAAGCCCATCGTCGCGTGCAGCGCCCATGTGATGAGCGGCGAAAAGGACCGCTATCTCGCCGCCGGGTTTGACGCGTTCCTGCCCAAGCCCTTCAAGCGCCGGGAGCTGATCGACGTCGTCCTGTCGGTGATGGGAAAAGCGTAGGCGGGGAGGTCTATTCGCCGACGAAGCCGAGCGCGAACTCGACCCGGCGGTTGGGCGACCCGGCCCCCGTGCGCGTGGTGATGAGGCTGTCGCGGCCGATGCGGCCCAGCACGGTCAGGCGTTCGGCGGGCACGCCCCGGGCGACCAGTTCGGCGGCGACCCGCTCGCCGCGTTCGGTCGCGACGCGGGCATTATCCGCCTGCGGCCCGACCATGTCGCTGTAGCCGGTGATGCGCAGGGACCGGCCCGGCGCGCGCAGGAGAAGGGCGGCGAGCCTGTCCAGTTCCTCGCCCGGCCCCACCCCGTCGCGATACGCCGCGCCGATGCCGAAGAACACCGCATGGCCGGTGACCCAATCCGCAAGCTGCCGCTCTGCGGTCCAGAGCGCATCGGCCTGCGCCTGTGCCTGTGCCACCTTGCCGTCGACTTCCCACAATGCATCGCGCAGGGTGCCGACGCTCGCCTCCACCCTCCCGAACCGGGGTCCGGCGATGCCCGGCGGGCTGTTCACGAAGTTGAAATCGAGGGCGTAGGGCCGGGCCAGTTCTTCCGCCCGCTCGCGGATCGCATCCCTGTCCCCGTCCGAAAACGCCACGCCGAGCACGCCGATCGTCCCCGCATCGTGGTCGGCGGCGACCGAGAGCATCAGCGACCCCTCGTCGAAGCCCGAGGCGACGAACGCCTGCACCGCATCCGCGTGCCGTTCGAGATCGTAGCGCGCATACGCCGCCCAGCCCACGTACCCGGCAAGCAGCAGCGCGGCGAGCGCCGCGACGACGAGGGCGGGGCTGAACCGGCGGCTCGCGGTCTTCTCCCGCGCGTCGGACCGGGCGATGCGCGCGGCGAAGAGGCTCATCGCCTCCTCGTCGATCTCCACGTCCTCCAGATCGCCGGTCAGGTCGGAAACGAAGGTCAGCACCTCGAAGCACGCATCGGTCAGGTCGCCGCACCGCCGGTCGGACAAGGCCCCGGCGACCTCGATCACCACGACATGCGTGTCGTTGCCCTGCACCACCAGATGGCGATCCTTCACCACGAGGCTGCGCAAACCGTGCTCGCCCGCGCCGATGATGCCGTCGGAGAACGCGAAGACGGAGCGCAGGATCTCGTCGGCCACACCGCCCGAGAGGGCCTCGCCCTCCTCCGGCTGCGGCCAGCAGAAGACCATGCGATGGCTCTGCCGCTCGAACAGGTAGAGGCGCTCGACCTCGCTCCGGCGCAGGTCGGCCATCAGGGCTTCGTGGAGGGAACTGCCGGTCATCCGCGCGCGCAGGGCGAGCTTCAGGCCGTCGACCGACAGGAGCTTGTCGAATTTCTCGTTGATGCGGGTCGAGACCTTGCCGATCGCCTCGCCCACCGCGCCCGCCACCAGCGTGCCGACCATGGGGACGAGGGCCGCGACCATCGCCGGGCGCTCGTTCTTCAGCTGGCTGCGGATGCCCTCGCCGATGACGGGGGCGATGACCGCGTCGATCTTGTCGCCGTCGGTCAGGGTCGCCTGCCTGAGCGCGTCGCCCAGCACGCTGGCCACCTCGTCGCGCTTGCGGTCGCGGTCGAAGGCGGTGCTCTCGACCTCGACGAGGCGATGGTGCAGGTCGGCCAGGCCCTCCTGCTCCTCGCTCATCAGCAAGGTGCGCACGGCGCGGAACATCTGCTCTTCGTCGCCACCCAGCTGTTCTTCACTGGATTGCGCGTTGCGCAGCGGTTCGCTGAGACGACGTGCACCCGCGCCTTCAGGCATCGTATGCCATGGCCTTGATCGCATCGCCCATCTCGCCGACCAGCTTGCGGCGCTTGGCCGTCTGGGCGCGGTCGATGGCGCGGATTTCCTGACGCAGCGCCTCGATCTTCTGCTCGAACGCCTCGGTCATCATGGCGATCTGCGTCGCCGTGTCGTCGGCGAATTCGCGGTGATTCTGGTCGTTCGTGTCCAGACGCTGCACGATATCGCGCTGGGCATCGCCGAACAGCAGGTCCTGCACGCTGGCGAGGCGCTGGCCCATATCGGACGCGCCGGATGCGGCAGACGTGCCGGAGATGGCGGGAACGTTGCGCGATGACCCTTCCGATGCCTCGGCGCGGTTTTCGGTAAGGGGAACGACGGTATCTTTCGCAGGCGTGGCGTTCATCGGCTAACCCTCTGGTAAGTGGGATGATGGAAAATCGAATTCAACAGGGCCGATTTTTGACCGCGAATGGTTTGAGGTTCGTGAAAGAAAGT
The DNA here is from genome assembly GCA_032356245.1 of Endocladia muricata. Classification (NCBI taxonomy): domain Eukaryota; phylum Rhodophyta; class Florideophyceae; order Gigartinales; family Endocladiaceae; genus Endocladia; species Endocladia muricata. The sequence goes on along the minus strand of JAUKWC010063385.1, from coordinate 15,595 downwards.
GGTTTCCGCTCAATTTACCGGTGAAATGCCGAATGATCGCCTCCTCGACGCTTCCGCCGCGCACCGCCACGCCGCGCCTCGACGCCGCGCGAAAGTTGCGCGACAGCGCCCTCCCCGCCCGCCAGCGGGAGGCGCTCGACCGCTGGATCGCGCTGGCGGAACGGGGCGACGTGGCGCGCGGCGACCTCAAGCCCGACCTGTTCGGGCGCACGTTGCAATACGTCGCGCTGGTCGAGGTGCTCGACGACGGCGAGGATTTCCGCCACCGCATCGAGGGGCGCGAGGTCATCCGCCGGTTCGGCAATTCCGGCACCGAGCGGTTCAGCGCCCTCTACACGCCCGAGCATTTCGCCCGCCTGCGCGCCTTCTACACGGCGATCCGGTTCGGCAAGCGCCCGTCCGTCCGTCACTTCATGGTCCAGTCGATCGAAGGGGAGGAACTGGCGTTCTCCCAGCTCGTCCTGCCCTCGGTCGACGACGGGGGAACCGTCCGCCATTGCGCCGTCGTCTACGACTTCCCCGCCCCGATCCGCTCCCTCCCCACAACCCCGCTCGCCATCGCCGCCCCGTGGCGACGCCTGCGCAAGGGCACCGCCCGCGAAACGATGCTGGGCGACCGCCACTGGCGCTGATCGCCCTTTGAATTGGGATTGATCGCCTTGGCACTCGGGCCTGATCCCCCTTGCACTCCACGCCCCGAACGCTATGTTCCGCGCCGATGCCCTTGTAGCTCAGCTGGTAGAGCAGCGGTTTTGTAAACCGAAGGTCGGCGGTTCGACTCCGTCCGGGGGCACCAATAAAATCAGCATGTTATCAGCTTTGTTGCGCAAATATTTGGGATTACCGTTGAGAATCCAGCGTGGTAGCTATGGTAAATAAGCAAACCAATCCTGCCGACCTACAAGACGACGAACTGGGCTGAATACAATGCTGCGCTGAAGCGGCGCGGGTCTCTGACGATCTGGTTTGATCCGCAGATGGCGTGGGAAGCTGTCCCATTCGGCAAGCGCGGTCGTCAGCAGGCTTATAGCGATGCAGCAATCCAGATGGCGTCTCCCAGACCTGCCTGACACTGAAAGTGGTTTTCGGGATGGCGCTGCGCCAGGCGACAGGGTTCGTGGCAAGCCTGCTGAAGTTGGCGGACCTTGATTGGCCGGTTCCCGGTTTCAGCACGCTGAGACGCCGCCAGAAAGATCTCGCGGTCAGCATTTCTTGCTAAAAATCAGCGGGACCACTGCACCTGCTGATCGACAGTACTGGGATCGAAGTGGAGGGCGATGGCGAGTGGCACGCCCGCTGCACGGTCCTTCTAAACGCCGCCCGCTGCACGGGGCAATCAACTAGAGTGAAACGCGATCAACTTGTATCAGGAATTGCGCCAAGGGTGCGCATTTCCTGACACTCACTGGTCCAACCTGATCGCGTTTCACACTAGGAAACGCTAGAAATCCGGGCTGTCGAGGTCACCGGCGCAGGTGTCGGTGATGCCCCTGCGGCGGGCCCCCCATGCTCCCAGAACTGTTGTCGCAAATTCTACTCGATCAGGACATTGCCACGGTGACGGCAGATGGCGCGCATGACACTCGTAAGTGTCATGATGGTATGGCGCCGTGCAGCGGGCCAAACGCGGTGCCGCTGCGGTCATACCGCCGTGTGCGGCGTGCAACGCAAAAATGCCACACCGTGGAAGCCTGACACCGAAGGGGCCATCGTCAGGAATGAAGCGCTGCGTGCGGGGCACCCCGTGCTTGCAAACGCTTCGGGCGCGCGTTGTGGAAACGGTTGACCGGCTATCATCGGCGATCTCGCGTCGAGACCAAAATGCACTGCATCAAGCTGCTCGGCGACGGTATCATGGCTCGAGACTTGGACCGACAGGTCGCCGAGCTCCAAATCCGCGCAGATGGTCTCAACAGGTTCACTGCGCTTGGAATTCCCAAAACCATCGCCGTCGCAAAAACATGAAGTCAGCAAACGTAAGGAGAAATTCGATTCAAGGCTGGTTTACGCAACAAAGCCCGCCCGAAGGATCGTCGGCTGGAAAGCCTCGCGTAGCCCGACCGCCAAATTCGTTCTCCATGCATTGGAGCAGGCGCTCCATGAACGTCGGGCCTGCGAGCGCAGTGGCGCTCTCGTTCATCACAGCGCCCACTGCACACCGCGTACTGCACACCGCTCTCGATCAAGTACGGCAAGCGCCTTGCCGAAGCCGGGATCGCGCCTTCCGTTGGAAGCATCGGCCTCCATAAATCGGCGTCCCCCGGACCGAGCTGATCGGACAGCGCGGCCCGTGCCGGCGCGTCAACGATGTCGAACTCGCTACCCTCGAATAGGTCGACTGGTTCAACAATCGCCGCCTGCTCGGTTTGATCGGGAACATCCCGCCAGCAGAGGCCGAAACCAACTTCTACGCGCAGCTTGCCAAGGTCCAGATCGCCGCGCAGGACGCAAACAAATCAGCCTCCGGCAAACCCGGCGCGGGTCAGTCAGGCTTATTCCGCTTTATCGATCGTGACGGTACTGTGGGCGACAACCGTGCCACTCGCGTCGCGCAGGGTCAGCGTGGCATCAAGGGCATCGCCCGGAGCGAAGGACAGATGGCTGGTCGCAACCGTCGTCCTCTCGCCCGCCGTCAGGGATACGGTTTGGCCCTGCCGTGTCTTCGCCGTACCCGCGCGCCCGGTCCGCAACACCGTCAAGTCGGCGCGGCCCTCGAAATTGCCGATGGCGGCGACATCCGCCGTCAGGCGCAAGCCGTCATCCTCGGGCAACAGGGTGATCCATGCCGCCGGAGCAATACTGTTCCCGGTGTCGGTGGCGAGTGCGGCGGGCGATCCGGATCCCAGACCGATTCCGAATGCCGCAAGGATGACCCGGAACCGGGACATCACCGCGACGGGGGCAGGTTGCTGGTCTGCACGATATTGACGGTGGCCCCGTTCGACTCGACGGTGATCCCCGCGGGCAGACCCGCCAGGCCGGTGCTGGAGAGGGCGTTGGTCAGGTCCGATCCCTGCTGCGACAGGCTGACATTCGCGTTGGTCACGGTCAGGGTTCCGGTGTTGCGGTCCCCGATCTGCTCGATCGCCCCGCTTGCGCCGAGGCCGTTCACGGTCAGGTTGGCAATATTGCCGCCGCCGTTCTGCACGACCGAGGCGGCGCTGCCGTTCAGCAGCTGAATCGTCGCATCGTTTCCGAGCAAGGCGTTGCCGCCGATGCTCTGGGACAATTGCACCTGGGCATCGCTGACCGTCTCGCCCAGCAGGATCGACGCGGTATTGGGCGAGAAGGCGATGCCGTTGACCGTGTTGTCCTGCGTGGCCCGGGCGATGGTATTGCCCGCCCCGCGGTCGATGATTTCGAGCTGGTTGCCCTCGCCGATCTGGGTGATGCGGTTCTCTGCCGATCCGAAGGTGCTGCCGATGGCCCGCGACTGGTCCGTCTGCAACTGGTTGAACTGTCCGTTCTGTTCGACGAACAGCGTGTTGCCCACGGTCGACTGGGCCTGGGCGAGCGTACCCTGTGCGACGAGTATCGCGACAGCGGAAAACAGCGGAAGAGCGTTCATCTGGGCGCTCCTTTCACGTTGGGGGCGGTGAGGCATGCTTTGCATAGGATATGTAATGCCGACGGGGCACGACAATAAGGCCCGGCACGGGATTGTGCGAAGCCCGTGCCGATCGCTTCTCGATCACGGCGCAGAGGGCAAGGGTCGTTCAGGGACCGCGCTGGACGATCGCGACGATATTGCCGCTGCCGGTCTGGGCGACCGTGGCCAAGTTGCCCGCACCGGTCTGGTCGATGACCGCCTGGTTCGCTGTGCCCCGGATGGACAGGCTGGCGATATTGTCCGTGCCCGTCTGCGACAGGGCGAACAGGGTATCCGACCCGGTGATGTCGAGGCGCGCGCGGTTGCCCCTGCCGGTCTGCTCCAGCGTTCCCGGCGTCAGCACCGTGCCGGTCCGCCAGGAAAACGCCCCCCCCGCGCCGCCATTGCGGTCGCCGGCGACGGACAGGCTGAGGACGTTGCCCCGGCTGTCCGGGGCAAAAGCGACGGGCATCACGGCATTGCCCGTGCCCGAAATATCCAGTGTCAGCGTGTTCGTCGTATCGGCAGATGCGCCGGAGGCCAGCGAAATCGCCGTGGCGACGGCGACGGTTGCGATGCGTATCGTCATGCTCCACTCCCTTTTTACGGGAGTGGCTATAGCATCGCGATTCCTGACGACAGGTTAAGGCCCGGGTGCAGCGGGCAGGGGGGAAGAGGATATCGTCCCGCGTCACTGCCGCACGCCGAGGCTGTTGGCGCTGCCCCGCTGGGAGAACATGGTGACGTTCTGCACACCGGCCTGCGAAACGCTCGCCGCGTTGCCGGACCCGTCGATGAAGCCGAAGATCCGGTTGTCGTCATCGTCCTGGCGCATGGCAAAGCTGTTGAGCGTGCCGATGATGTCGAGAGACAGGGCATTGCGGTCGCCGTCCTGGATCGCGGTGCCTCGGGTCAGGCCCGTCGCCGCCGCAACGGTGGCCGCCGGGCCGAACAGATCCGCCGTGCCGTTCCCGATGCCGTCTTCGGTGATCGACAGGCGGTTGTCGCTGCCCTCGACCGTGGCGGTTGCGGTATTGCCTTGCCCGTCCTGCTGCATGTCGACGCGGTTGCGGTTGCCCCTGACGGTTGCGAAAGCGCGTCCATCGGCGGGGCCGGTCGTGCCGCTTTCCTGGCGAATACCGATATCGTTCAGGGTGCCGACGGCGAGAACCGTCGCGTCGGACCCGTCTCCGAACTGCTTGATGGCGACGCCGTTCTCGTTCTCCTCGATCACGATGGAGGCGAAGATGTCATCGCCCAATTGCGAGACGCCGTAGCGGGATTCGTTGCCGGAGATGGCCATGTCGATCTGGTTGCCCCCGCCGATCTGGGTCAGCGCCCCTTGCGCCACCCCCGCCGCCGCCGCCGCGCTGTCGGTCGGATAGGTGCCCAGTTCCCCATCGATACCCGCGCCGTTGTCATTGCCGGAAACGGACAGGACGATCAGGTTTTCGGTATCGGACAGGGTGTTGTCCTGCCGGATCGATTCCACGGCATTGCGCGAGCCCGACACGATGGTCGTCGCGCGGTTGCCCTCGCCCAGCTGATCGATGAAGACGACGCGGTTCGCCTCGCCATCCTGACGCAGACCGGCCACGTTCGCGGTGCCGGACTGATAGAGGGCGAACAGCCCGTTTGCGCCGTTCACCTGCTCGACCGTCGCCACATTCGCCACGCCGGACTGAAGAAGGCCGCCATCGCGGGTGATCAGCGCGTTGTCCCCGCCGATGGTCGAGCCGGTGCCCTGTACCACGGTAACGAGGTTGGAGGCACCCTCCGCCGTCTTTCGCTGCGACAGGGCGACCAGCCGCGCCCCGGTCCCCGTGCCGTCATCCGATTGCAGAACGATGGCGACGTTCGCCCCCGCGCCGACCCCCGCGCCGGAATCCTGAAGCACCGATTCCGCACTGGAGCCAACGCCGGTCTGGCCGATACGCAGTACGTTGTCATCGGCGCGCTGGATCAGCCCCGCAGGCCCGGTGCCGACCGCGTTGCCGTCGCCCTTCTGCTCGATGACGAGCGTATTGTTGTTGCCATCCTGCAATCCGGGGGTTTCTTCGGTTCCCACGCGGTTCAGGTCGCCGGACTGGTCGATCAGGGCGGTGTTGTCCAGCCCATCCTGATCCAGATCGAGCCGGTTTTCCGAGCCGTCCCCGGCCGTTATCGTCAGCAGGCTGGCCGCATTGATGGCGTTGACCGTGAAGGCATCGATATCGATCGTAGTGGACGGTTCCAGCGAGTCGACGGGGATCGTGACGGCTTCTTGCGCCAAGACGCCCGATGACAGGAGCATCACCGGGGCGAGCAGGAGGCTGCGCAAGGATGAGAGCGATATCGTCATGGTTCAGCCTCCCGTATCGATCGTGTCGTCCGAAAATGGCCGGCTCCGGGCTCGCGCGCCCGGGGCCGGGGTGAAAGGCGATGCCTTACTGGGTGATCCCGAGGTCGTTGGTGCCGACACCGCTCTGGCTGAAGGACGAGACGTTCGACGATCCGACCTGAAGGACGGCCACCTGGTTACCCGCCGAGTTCGATGCCGCCGCGCCGACCGTGCCGGAGATGCTATTGCCCGCACCGTCCTGCTTGAAGGCGAAGAGGTTGCTGTCGCCGAAGACCGTGAAGGTCACCGTGTTGCCCGCCGCGCCAGTCCCTTCATCGGTGTTGTCCTGCAGCGATGTCGACTGCGTCAGGCCCAGCGATCCGGCTTTCGAATCGAGGGTGAAGGCGCCGTCTCCGTTGCTTGCACCGTTGAAGGTCAGGGTCGCGGTGTTGTTCTCGCCGAACTGCTCGATGGAGACGAGCTTGTTGGACGATCCGAGCTGCGAGACGGACATGGTGTTGCCCGTGCCGTTCTGGTCCGCGAGGTCGATGCTGTTGAAGCCCGTCGTCTGGTCCAGCGTCATGGTGTTCGTCGTGCCTTCCTGCCGGGCGAGCGTGATGGCGTTGGTATCGCCGCTCTGGGACAGGGTGGCGGTGCCGTTATGGCTCTGGAAAGTGCGTGACAGGGCTTCCTCGCTGTTGCCGCCTTGGTCGAAGTTGCCCTGATAGAGCGTGCCAATGGTGTTGCCCGTGCCCGCCTGCGTGACCGTTGCGGTGTTCCGGGCACCTTTCTGCTCCAGCCGGGAAACGGTGTTCCCGATGACCGCGCCGCCCTGGGTGATCGACACGGTGTTCGCCCCGGTGAAGACGGTGTTGGGCTTGTACTCCTGAACGGCGATGCTGACCTCGTTACCGCTATCCGTCTGGGTGATCGACAGGCCATTGACGGTTTCCGCCGCAGAGCCGCTGCCGAACTGCGAGGCATTGACGACTTCGTTATCCGATCCGGACTGATCGATCGTCAGCAGGTTGCGGCCCTGCTTCTGGTCGATCCCGCTGCTGCGGATGCCTGCCTTTTGCGCATCGCCGGTCTGGGTGATCGTCAGGTCGTTGTTCTTGCCGTGCTGGAAGACGCGGGTATGGAGACCATCGCTGCCTGCCTGGCTGTTCGTCGCTTCGTCCTGGTCGATCAAGGCCGAGTTCTTCTCGCCGGTCTGGTCGATATAGGCCTTGTTGCTGTCGGCCATCGCGCCGCTGGCGAGGACGAGGGACAGGGCGGTGGCGGTCATCAGGGTCTGGGCGAGGATTTTCACGGCGGATATCCTTTTGGGAAAGCGGAAAAAGGGGGGGGAGGAAGGCAATCAATGGTCGATGAAGCGTCAAACGAATGGAGTTCCGGGCAACATATGCGCCGCCCGGGGGAGAGGTGCGGACCTTACTGGGTGCCGCCGACGATGTTCTGCATGCCCGTCTGGGTGAAGCTGAACGAGTTGCCCATGCCGCCGGCTGCATTGACCTGGAGAACGGCGACCTGGTTGCTGGAGCCGGTCTGGGTGCCGTCGATGCTGTGACCGTCGCCGCGCTGCTCGAAGGCGAACAGGTTGTTCGTGCTGGTGCCGGTGGCAGGAGCCGCGATGGTGAAGGTGACGCTGTTGCCCGCACCGTCCTGAGAGATCAGGCCGTTGGTCAGGCCATTACCCGCATCCGCGGCCAGATCCCCCGCAACGCCGTCGAAGCCACCGCTGCCGAAGAAGTTGCCGTTGGAGTCGCCGGTGATGTCGACATTGGCGGTGTTGGTGCCGGTCTGGGAGAGTTCCAGAACGTTCGAGTCGCCCGTGATGGTCACCGTCGCGGTATTGTCGTCGGTCTGGCCGATGGTCACGTCGTTCGTATCGCCCGAAATCGTCAGCGTGGCGATATTGGTGAAGGCCCCGGCGAAGCCGGTGCTCGTCTGCGTGATGCTGACGAGGTTGCCATCGGCACTGCCATCCGTATCGGAGATGTCGACCCCGGCCTTGTTGTCTGCGCCGGTCTGCTGCAGGCCGATGATGTTGTCGTTGCCACTGATCGCGGCAAGGTCGAGCATGTTGCGGTCGCCGAACTGGGTGACGCCGATTTCGTTGCCGTCACCGGTGATCATCACCATGCCGACGCTGTTGTTGTTGCCGATCTGGCCGAACCCGAAGGCCGTGCGGCTGCCGGTCACCATCATGTCGACGGTGTTGGTGCTGCCGTCCTGGACGATGGCGGATTTATAGGCTTCCTCGACGAACGTGGCATAGCCGTCCGGGCTGAAGGCCCGGCCATTTCCGGTGCCGACGAGGTTCAGTTTCGCCGTGTTCTCGTCGCCGTCCTGAATGACCTTGAGGATCTTGTTGCCCGTGCCGTCCTGGGTCAGGGTCGCCGTGTTCCCCTTGCCGACCGCCGTGCCCGTTTCCGCGTTGTTCTGCCGGACATTGCCGATTTCGTTCCGGTAGCCGGTCTGCGACAGGGTCTGCACGTTGCCTGCGCCCCCCTGGTTGGCGCGGTAGATCTTGTTCTCGCCTGTCTCTGTCGTCGTCGCCGTCGACAGCGGCACGATATCGACACCGCTCTGGGTGATCGTGATCGTGTTCGCGGTCGTGTTGACGTCACCTGGCAGATAGGTCTGCTGGATGATCGAAACCTCGTTGCCGGAATGGCTCTGGGTCACCGAAGCGCTGTTGATCTTGTCGGTTGCCGATGCCGCGCCAGCCTGCATTACGGTAATGACCTCGTTGTCGAACCCCGACTGTTCGATCGACAGCAGGTTCCGGCCTAGGGTCTGGTCGATGCCGGTGGCGCCGTTGCCCGTGTTCAGGCCCGCTTTCTGCGCGTCGCCGGTCTGCATGATCGTCATGGCGTTATCCGCGCCCGACTGGTTGATGCGAAAATCCGCCGCCATCGCGCCCGCTTCACTGTTCGTTGCATCGCTCTGGTCGATCAGGGCCGAGTTCCGCTCGCCGGTCTGGTCGATATAGGCTTCGTTGCTGTCGGCCATCGCGCCACTGGAAAGGACGAGGGACATTGCGGTGGCGGCCATCAGGGTCTGGGTGAAGGTTTTCATGTCAGGTATCCTTTTGGGAGAGCGAAAGGGGGGCAATCAATGGTCGATGAAGCGTCAAACGAATGGAGTTCCGGGCGACATATGCGCCGCCCGGGGGAGAGGTGCGGCCCTTACTGGGTGCCGCCGACGATGTTCTGCATGCCCGTCTGGGTGAAGCTGAACGAGTTGCCCATGCCGCCGGCTGCATTGACCTGAAGAACGGCGACCTGGTTGCCCTTGCCGATCTGGGTGCCGTCGATGCTGTGACCGTCGCCGCGCTGCTCGAAGGCGAACAGGTTGTTCGTGCTGGTGCCGGTGACAGGGGCCGCGATGGCGAAGGTGACGCTGTTGCCCGTGCCGGCCTGCGAGATCGTGCCGTTGGTCAGGCCATTACCCGCATCCGCGGCCAGATCCCCCGCAACGCCGTCGAAGCTACCGCTGCCGAAGAAGTTGCCGTTGGAATTACCCGTGATGTCGATCTGGGCGAAGTTGTTGCCGATCGACTGCTGCACCGTGAAGACGTTTCCGTCACCCGTGACACCGATATCTGCCCCGAGGCCCGACGAACCCGTATTCGTGCCGCTCTGGTCGAGCGTGATCTTGTTCGACGCGCCCGCAATATCGACATCGGCGGTGTTGGTGCCGATCTGATCCACGGTGAGCGTGTTGAACCCGCCTGCATCCGTGATATCGGCGGTCAGGCCGTTATCGCCGTACTGCTCGACATCGACCATGTTATTGCTGCTGGCGACCGTCACGGTTGCTTCGTTCGTACCACCGACACCGGTATCGAGGCCCTGCACCAACTGCACGTCGTTCGTCGATCCGTCGACACTGACGGTGGCATCGTTGCCCGTTCCTGCGACGACCGATGTCTGGGATACCCAGATTTTGTTATTCGCGGATGTCGAGCCGAGGACACTGATCGACGCCTCGTTGTTGTCTTCGATCTGTTCCAGACCGATATTGTTGCTGCTACCCGCGACTTCCGCGAGGCCCAGCACGTTGCCGTCGCCATCCTGAAAGACGCCCAGTTCGTTGTCGTTGCCGGTGATCGTGATGCCAGTCGCCATGTTGCCGGTGCCGTCCTGCGTGAACCCGAACTGGTTGCCGGAGACACCTGCGAGGGCCGAGCCGACCTTCATGTCGACCATGTTGCCGGTGCCGGCCTGCAGGACACTGCGGCCCGTGGCACCCGACTGGGCGGCATATCCTTCGAGTGTGAAGCGGCTGCCGTTGTCATCCCCGTCGAAGGACAGGATGGTGCTGTTGCCGATACCGTTCTGCTTCACGGCCTGTACCTGGTTTGAGAGACCGGTCTGGGTGATCGTTGCGGTGTTCCCCGCGCCGAGGCTGACACCAGTGGTAGCCGTCGCACTCAGGCGCGTGTTGTTCTGGCTGACCGTACCGATGATGTTGCCATCCCCGGCCTGCGTGATGGTCTGCACGTTGCCCGCACCGGTCTGTTCCGCCTTCGAGATCGAGTTGCCGGTCGTTGCATCGGCACCGCTCTGGCGGATCGTCAGGGTGTTCTGGGCGGCGAAACCATCGGCGGGGCGATAGGCCTGCGTCGCGTTCTTCACTTCGTTAAACGTGTCGCTCTGCTCGATCAGGATTTCGTTGACGGTCACGTCTGCGGTCAGCGAACCGGACTGGTTCGTGTTCTGGACGTCGTTGTCTTCGCCGGACTGGGTGATCGTGAGAAGGTTCCGGTTGTTGCGCTGGTCGATGCCTGCGCCAACAGCGCCCGCTTTCTGGCTCTTGCCCGTCTGCGTGATGGTCATGGCGTTGTCGTTGCCAAGCTGACGGATAACGGCATCGGGAAGGGCGGTCGAGACGGCTGCGCCCGCTTCACTGTTCGTCGCACCGCTCTGGTCGATCAGGGCCGAGTTCCGCTCGCCGGTCTGGTCGATATAGGCTTTGTTGCTGTCGGCCATCGCGCCGCTGGACAGGACGAGGGACATTGCGGTGGCGGCCATCAGGGTCTGGGTGAAGGTTTTCACGGCGGGTATCCTTTTTGGGAGTTCGATCGGGGTGGTGAATGAAAGGACCGGCGCGGGCGGGAGATGAAACCCGCACCGGGAAAGGGGGTGTTACTGGGTGGCGCCGATGATGTTGCCGACCCCGCGCTGCACGAAGTTCGCGACGTTGAAGTTGCCGACCTGCGCGATGGCGACCTGGTTCGCATCGCCGTACTGGGCGACGTCGATGGTGTTGTTGTCACCGATCTGAAGCGCGCCGAAGAGGTTGCCGAAGCCCTGCGCGGTATCGCTGGAGCCACCGTCCGCATCGCCGCCGACGGTCAGTGTCAGGGTGTTGGCCTTGCCCTGCTGGGCGATCAGGCCGGGCGTTACCGGAACATCGATCGGCATAAACAAGAGGCCGCCGAAGGTCGTCATAACAGAGGCTTCGATGCCCTGGGCGGCACCGCTGAATGCCGACCCGGCCGGACCGCCATTGTCGTTGCCATCGACGGTCAGGGTGATCGTGTTCTTCGCCGTCAGCGAATTTGATCCGGTCTGCGAAAGACCGTAGGCGTTGTCGTTGCCGTCCAGATCCAGCGTCGTCAGGTTGTTCGCGCCGCTCTGGACCAGCGCCACCGTGTTGCGGTCGCCTTCCCATGCGGTGACGGCCAGTTCGTTGTCGCGCACGCTCTGGACGACCGCGAGCTCGTTGTCGCTTCCGAGGATCGTGACCATGCCGGTGGTGTGTCCCGAACCCGACTGGACGAACCCGAACTCGTTGCCGCTGCCCTCCGCCGTCAGACCAACGATATTGCCCGCTCCCGACTGGTAGACATTGCTCGCAAGGCCGACCGGCACCAGCCCGTCAGCCTGCGCCCCGAACTCGGCTGCAGCGGCGAACCCGCCCGACGTGAACCCGTTCACGCCGTTGTCGTTGCCCTCGAAGACCAGCGTGACGGTGTTGCCGCTGCCGGCCTGATCGACCGTGCCGACGACGTTGCCGTTGCCGATCTGGCGGATCGTGGCGATCTGGCCAGCGTCGGTCGTGTTCTGCACGACGCTGCCGACGATGTTGTCGAAGCCGTTGGCCGAATTGTCCTGTGCACCCGCCTGCTGGATGAGCGCCATGTTGCCCGATCCCGTCTGCGACAGCAGGCCGACCGAGGAACGCGCGCCGTACTGGTCGATCGTCGCGGTGTTGCCCGCGCCGTCTTGGACCACGCCGCCTTCGGTGCCGATCCTGGGAGCGGCTGACCCGGCCATGTGGCCGACCATGTGGCCGACGATGCCCGCGCCGATGCGGGTCTGGGTGATGCTGAGCGTATTCGCTGCGGCGTTCGCATCGCCGATATTGGTCTGGGTGATGCTGGTCACGACGGCCTGCGAGAACTTCTGCGCATCCTGCGTCCCGTAGGATTGCGTGACCGTTGCGGTGTTCAGGGTGGCCGCAGCCCCCTCTTCTGCGGTCTGGGCGACCTGGTTGACGCGGTTCCACGTGCCGACCTGCGTGATCGACAGGGCGTTGCGATCACTGGTCTGGTCGATGCCCGTGCCGCGGTTGCCCACCTGGTTGCGCCGGCCGGCCTGCAGGACGGTCAGGGCGTTGTTCGCGCCATCCTGAAGAATACGGATGTCTGCGGCACCGGCAGCGTTCTCGCCGGCACCCGTTCCGACGACGCCCTCGCGGTAATCCTGATTGATCAGCGCGGAGTTCGCTTCGCCGGCCTGGTCGATGAAGGCCGTATTGTCATCGGCATAGGCCGGGGCGGTAAGGGCAAGAGCCATGGCGGCGCCTGTCATGAGGATAAAGGGTGTTTTCATCTATCTTGCTCCAGCCATGTCGAGACAAATAAAACCCGTTCGCGCAACTGCGCGTTGTTTCGAGTTCCACAGAAATGATTGCCTGACGCGGCGAATAGTCTCTGTGTCTTGTCCGTCTGTTCAGATTTTTGGTTGTGTTAACTAATATTCAAAAGCGTCGATTTACTTCGTAAGCTTCCTTGCGACTGTTTTTTTAACCGCTCGGTAACTCCGATGAACAAAGAATTACGCCAAAGGAATCCGATCCACAGGCCCCACTTGGGAGGGGTCCCCGTTTTTTTTCGAAAAAAATCGCATTTCGGTGCTGGAGCGACGGTGACGCATCCCGAAAATTGCAAGAATAACCGTGCGTTAGTCGCTGAATTTTTGAGCGTCGAATAATCGCATGAATCGGGTCGGATCGGCGATCGGGGCCCCGCGCGCTCGAAATAGCCGCGCATATGCGCCTCGAACAGCGCCGCATCGGGTGGGTCGCGAGTCCATCGTAGAGGGCGGCGGCGAGTCGGATCTCGGCCAAGACATGCCTCTCGCGCAGGTACGCTTCGGTCGGGGGCAACGGCTTGACGTGTCCCTTACAGTGTCTTTCGCGTGCGGGCCCGGAGGGAGCGAGCCGCCGGCGTTCCACGGGAGAGAGGCGGCGAAAGGTGATCGGGCCAATGTGCAGAACGCTGCGATATCGGCGGCCCCGGGGAGCGACCGTTTCGGGTTTGCCCGCACCCCCGCAGTCGCTGCGGGATCCCGGGATCGACCCCGGGGGTGCAATGTGCCGCTAGTGGATTGATCGAGACGGAAGAGTCCGAATTGGGATACCCAAATCTGTTGCCCCGTGCGAGTCTGAGTGATGCGCAGTGGAATATTCATCACGGTTTCAGGGGATGATCGCCAGCGGCTTCTGGCGCTCGTTTCGGATCGCAATTCGGCTCAGAAGCATGTCTGGCGGGCGCGAATTATCCTTCTCACGGATGACGGGCTCGGCACGTCTGCGATCATGGCGGCGAGTGGCAAGTCCAAGACCTGCGTCTGGCGCTGGCAGGCCCGCTTCATGGAGGAAGGGGTCGAGGGCCTTCTGCGCGACAAGACCCGCCCGCCGCGCATCGCACCGGTCGAGGCAGACCGTGTCGCGGAGATCGTGCGACTGACCCAGACATCGCCGCCGCACGAGGCGACACATTGGACATTACGGGCGATGGCCAAGGCCGCCGGGGTTGCCGCCTCCACGGTTCAAGGCATCTGGAAAGCCCATGGCCTCAGCCCGCATCGCTGGCGTCAGTTCAAGCTCTCAAACGATCCCGCCTTCGTCGAGAAGTTGCACGATATCGTCGGTCTTTACGTCTCGCCACCTGCCCATGCCGTCGTGTTGTCCATTGACGAGAAGAGCCAGATACAGGCGCTCGACCGGACGCAACCGGGGCTGCCACTGAAGAAGGGGCGCGGGGCGACCATGACCCACGACTACAAACGGAACGGGACGACCACGCTCTTCGCGGCGTTGAATATCCTCGACGGCAGCGTCATCGGGCAGAACATGCAGCGCCACAGGCATCAGGAATTCATTCGCTTTCTCAATCGGATCGAGCGCGACATCCCTGCTGGCAAGACCATCCATGTCATCCTCGACAACTACGCTGCCCATAAACACGAAAAGGTTCGCGCATGGCTGCAACGGCATCCCCGTTGGACCTTTCACTTCATTCCAACGTCGGGTTCCTGGCTGAACGCCGTCGAGGGCTTTTTCGCAAAACTCACCCGGCGAAGGCTCAAATACGGTGTCTTCAACTCGGTTGTCGATCTGCAAACTGCCATCAACCGCTTCATTGCCGAACACAATGAAAGCGGAGCAAAACCCTTCACATGGACCGCCGATCCAGACAAAATCATCGAAGCCAGAAACCGTGGGTTCCAAACGTTGGAATCAATCCACTAGCTGGGTATAATTTTCATCTTCTTTAAGTTTTTCCAAAATTTCAGTTGAAACATCACCATCAAGAACTGCTATTTGCTTAACATGGTCTGGCATCAATGATCGACTACGTTCAAGGAAGGCTACAACCTCATTGAATCCACCTATAGGTAAAGCGTTTACTGTTGGTCTTTTGGTAGGGTCTGCAAACTTTTCATTGGAGAACATCTCAAAAAACACCATTAACACATCACGAGCGAATAAGTCTTCGACATAGAAAATTATGTCCGGCAATGTTTCTTCATTTGATGCTATATTTCCAATAGCATAAGTTGGGTAACACCCATATATTGGAATGATATTACTATTCTGTTTTTCTAAATATATTATATTTTTTCTGTTGATAGACTTCAAGAGAGTTACGGAGTGAGTGGAAACTATTATTGTAAGCGATTTCTTCTCCGCTTGCTCTTCTAAGTAATGCAGCAACTTTACTTGAGCTCTGGGGTGAAGAGCCATTTCAAGCTCATCAACAATTATCAGGCTATTATTTGGAACATCCATTACCGTCCTTAATAGTTTTAAAATACAAAGCTCTCCTAGACTAAAATGTCTTTCAGAGTGATAGTTTTTTGGACTACCCCCCAACTCTAAGACAAACGCATTGTTACCAACACCATGTGACAAACTAATTGATCTTAGTTTTAAAAATTTTTGAGTCTCAAATATACTATTAGCAGATTTCTTAATGTCAGCATTAACATCTTTTACATTACGTGTATCAAAATCCTCCGGTCTTGGCGTAAATCGTTCAGCAGAAGCGCCTATATATACAACCGACGCATAGCCAAACTTCGTAAAAAGATCTGAGTTTCTTCTCGGGCGAGGTGTCCAACGCTCTCCCCGATAAGCATACTCCTTAGGCTCAGGTTTCAAAT